>PVIH01011565.1:0-43138 GCA_004025045.1 Sigmodon hispidus
CTCCCTTCCTTCCTCCCTCTCTCCCTTCCTTCCTCCCTCCCTTCCTTCCTTTTTTCTCTTTTCATCTTTCATTTTTCCCTTTTCTCCCCTGCCTTTCTTTCTCCTTCCACTTCTTTTCTTTCTATTTTTTTCTCCCTGAAATCAGACAGAATTTCAGTCTACTTTCAGGGTGACCTGAAACTCGTCATGTAGCTCAGGCTGGCAATTCTCTCTTAGCCTCTCAAATGCTAGGATTCCAGGCACAGATTACCACATCTGACTGATAACTCCTTCTTATATCTTTATCTTATTTTTATTTATGATGTGTGGTGGTGGTGGTGGTGGTGTGTGTGTGTGTGTGTGTGTGTGTGTGTGTGTGTGTGCCCCTGGAGGCCAGAAAAGGCAATCACACTCCTTGGAGCTGGAGGTACTGGCACTTATGCAGCGAGCCCGTAGCCCTAACTCTGGTCCTCTCAAAAAATAACAAGTGCTTTTAAATGGAGAGCCATCTTTTCACCCTCATAGTAGCTTAAGACTCTTTAGGAGAAACAATGAAAATCAAAAACTATATGCTGTGAAGATATATGAAAGTGTCAGGTACCTCCTACCCAAAACACAAAGATAAAATACTGAAAGATCTGTTGAGAACTATTTCCAAGTAAAGAGAAAGAAATGCTTCAAGCACAAAGGGATAAATTAAGGGTATATGTGTGTCATCTCGATAAGAAAAGTGTGTCTTGGGCTGCATATGGTGTAGGCTAATAATGGTGGGCATGAACTAAGCTGGCATGAAGGCATGAACCTGATTCTCAGAGGAAGGGGCAAGCTTTATATTGTTTATGGTCCAGAAAGAACAAAAACACACAATGACAGAACAACATTCCAGAGACAACAAATAGAGCTATTGGGTGATACGACTGTGGTTAGACCCTGGTTTACAGGTGCATACTTTACGATGTCTAAAGAAGCTCTGAAAGCCAAAGTAATGAAATAGAAGACACTGCTGTCCAGGAAGCTAGCAAGGAAACATTACATAGAATTAAAAATCCTGAATCTAAAAGAGAGTTATTTAAGAGAGTAAAAAAATCCAGTCCTATTGAAGATTAGAGAAAAACTGATTGACATACAAAGTAGAAATCAGGAATGGCTAGAGGGCTGATGCCATTCCAGTAGACTTTAAATATAAAGTGAATCTTAATGAACAAACATTGATGTTTATTTATTAGGATATGAATAATAATAATAATAATAATAATAATAATAATAATAATAAAGATCAGCTGTAGTAGTAAGTTTCTGGCCTAGACTTTCTGGCCTAGCCCCAAGTTCAGACCCACTTGCAGCCCCACTGCCACTTAAGACCAAATAAACACACAGATACTTATATTAATTTTACATGGATTGACCTAGGGTCCAGGCATATTGCTAACTAGCTCTTGCTCTTAAACTAACCCATGGTTCTTGTTCAGCTATGCTGCTCAGTACCATTTCTTAGAGCAGGATAGTTGTGCTCTGCATCTGCTATCTTCTCTACTGGTTTCTCTGGCATCTTTGTGGCATCTCTGCTCTGCTCTTCCTGTTCCTAGAGTTTTCCAAGTCTGGTAGCTCCACCCACTCTTCCTGTCTGCCTTTTCAGCCAATCAGCATTTTTTAATTAAACTAATAGGCAGGATAATTATTTCAGTGTAACAACATAATTCCACTACAATCAGCCACAAGATACAGCATTCACATTGATATGCTCCCAATAATACAAATCTAGAGAATATAAATCGGACCACTTCAGAATTAAAAATTGGGCAAATCCACAAAATCAGATCCTTTAACTCAGGTCTCTTAAGAATTGATAATACAGTTGTAAACCTGAATTCACACAAAAGATATGGAAAAATAAATTTTTGAAAACCTGAGAGAGTTGGCTAGAGGTTCAGCAACTAAAGGAACATGTTGTCAAGCCTGACAGCCTGAGTTCAAGTCCTAGAACCCACAGGTGAAAGGGGAGAACCTGAATCGTGTGACCTCTTCTCTAGTTGTCTGAAAGCTGTCATCTGGTGCTTTGACACCGTGTCTGTAAATCACAATTCCTGGCAGCAGTGAGGAAGTCTTCTTTCCTGCTTGTAAAGCTAAAATCCTTCCCCTAATCTCCTATGAGCTTTTGGAGCATTATCTAAGTTCCTCTGCCATTTCCAACAGATCTGTCTTTGCATGAATGTGTTTTTAAGATTCCCCCCCACACACACAGTCTTTTTCAGCCCTAGAAGCGAATAGCCCATGTGCTACATGGGGGCCATGAAGCCCAGTGGGCAGACTATATCTCAGAGAGTCAGTAAGCTCCTTGTGTATTGAGAGCACTGCAGCCTAGTCTCCAGTCAATATATGACTACTTGTCAAATGGTTTTGCTCAGGGCAAGGCGCCCATGGAAATAGATTCTCACTTGGAGAGGACCAGTAGTCCATGAACAGCATAGAAATTTGCAAAATTCATGCAGCTTTCAGGCAAGCCTTTTTCTCTCTTTTTATATTGTTAATTCTTTGGGCAGTTTTTAGTTTTACTTTGTCAGTCACAGTTGCAATCTGTGGAAATTCTGTCTTTCTCGAATAATTTCCTCTAAGTTTCAGCAGGAGGCTAATGCTTCTCAAATCTCTTATCTGGAATTACTAACTCTTAATCCTGGGAACTTTTCTGAATCAATAAAAACAGGTACATATGAGAAAGTAACACTTGTAGCATTAACTCATAATTCTCTGGAGAATTATGTATCTCATAATTCTCTGGAGAGGAGAGTAAGCCATCTATACACAGAGATTAGGGAAAAGCTTCAGGAATACACATACTGCCAACTGTTAAGAGTACTTTGTCTGGATACCAAGCATATAGTATAGGATCAATAATAGGATCTAGTATTGATCCAATAGAAAAAATCACAATGTAAAATATGGGATGGAGCGATCCATCTATGCCATACACAGTAGCTCACATTGGTGGAAGAAGTATGGTGTAGTGAGATGGGGAAAGAGTGCCTTATTAAAGTCTGTCTTTTACAGAGAGATTGAGACCTGGGACCCTTTCATAGAAAGGTAAACTGTATACAAGCATAGCTTGCAGACATGAAAGAATTGTTTGGGTTTGAATACTGCTGTTCTTAGAGCATGTATCATGTCCATTATTTTTTAACTCTGTAACCATAGATGGCTCCCAGCTGGCCTAAGTGCTTCTAGAGCAGGATGTATCTGGCTTTTTATTTAGTTAAGTCTGCAAAGATGCTGAGCTCTATGTTGAATAAGGTTATGTGGGGGTGGGAAAGTGTATCTGGGGAAGCATAAAGGGGAACAATAAAGGCTTTCATAATGATTACAATGTATTTCTTAAAAGTTAGAAATAGGAGCCAATAATAAAGCTCTTCCTGTAACCTTGGTAAGAAAAGCTCTGTTTAAGTATAAATAAAGGGAGTCTGAGTGATTCAGGGCCACTTGAAGGCAACCTACCTAGTGGTCAGATTTCTTCCCCATCTCAAGACCTGAACCCAAGCCAAGGATGGATCATGGTACTTGAGTTTTTTTCTAGCTTTTATTTTCCCCCAATAAATTATCTTTTCTGATTCTGTAGGAAGATCCATTCTCATTTAAAAATATGCTTTCTTGGGCTTAGGATATAGCTCAGTTTGGAGAGTGCTGGCCTAGTATGGATGAAGGAAACCTCAGACTTCATCCCAAGAACTGAATAAACCAGGCATGGTGATTCCTGCTTGAAATTCCAACACTTAGGAGACAGAGCCTGGAAAATTAGGAGTAAAACGTCATCCTTCGATAAATTAAAACCCATTTTAAAAATTAATTAAATGAAAAAATAATAAACAAGCAGTTATCTGTGGTAAGTCTTTTCTGGTTTATGTTGGACAATATAATACATAGCCTCAACTCCTGTGGGGTGTGTGTGTGTGTGTATGTATGTGTGTGTGTGTTACTGAAACACCATTTTGTTTATTCTCAAGTACAAAGGCTGAGATTTATTCCTTTATGCCAAATTCTACTTTCAACAAATGACTTAAATTGGTGATTCTTTGTAATGCAAAAGGGGAGGGAAGGAGAGAGAGAGAGAACACAAGTACAAGAGGTTTACTTTCAACCTCTTCTCAAAGAGGAAAATATGTTTTAAGAGACATTTAAGAAGCCATTCCTATAGTCCTTGGCTATAATTTTGGGGCCACTTTGCTTTAACATTTCTACTTAAGAAACTCAACATGCATAGATTTTAGGTAAAGGAAGACAGGGTCCTATAAGGTCATACAGAGTGAGCTGTTCCTATTTAGTCATGCAAATCAGACTGGGTTTCCGTACACAACCAACTGGGTTTCAATGACAGGTATGTTTCCCAGCTATGGAATCAAGAGAGAACGGGCAGGCAAGCTAGCTCATTTTCAGAAGAGTCCCCTTGGTCTTGGCTTCTGTTTTCCTTATGCCTTAGAAATGTCTCCCTTGGTGATGATGGCTTTTAGTATAAGTGAGTCTCAATACAGACAAAAACTACTAGAATCACTCATACGCAAAAGCTACTCACATCGGAGAAAGGTAACATCAGACTGCTTTTTGTCAGCTATCTGTCTGCTTTTGTGTCAAAAGAGAGTGACCACCTCTAATACACACATGAAAGCTCTGACCCATTCCAGGGAACCCATGGTATCTGCCTCATAGCATCATGTACCAAGTGCACTCTGGTCTTTTCCTGACTCTTTCTTCATAACTTGCTTTTCCCATGCCCCCTTTTCCTTCTTGCCCAAACTGCACATAGCTCTGCGGAACTGATGTTCTGCTCCTGGTCTCTTTGAGAGTTTTCCTGCAGAGCTGACCTGTGCCAGGAGCTTCAGGAGCAGGGCTTAGAATCAGGTCCTTGTTCTCGCCTTTACTGAAAGCACAAGGCCAGACTCCCAGTTGGTTGTTCTTTTCCAGGCAGAGAGAAGCGTGGGCTGGACACAGAAACCAGTAGCTTAACACCAGCATGGGGTCAGCAAAACTTTGCAGCAAAGGCCAGCCCCTTGGCAAAATAAGGAACTGTGTTTGCCTCTCCGTGTCCTTTCTGTTCCAAAACTGTCACTCAATGTTGTCATCAATGATACTTAAGAGAACTGTGCAATCATTAAAAACCTAACCCTAACCCCCCCAAATAATCTCATTTTTTTACATTTATATTTTATATAGTATATGATATTTATATTTTTACATTTATAGTTTAATTTGTATTAGGTCATGTTCACAGCTCCTTTGGGACATGTGATCCCAAGCCGCATGTGAGTGTGTCAGTTTGATAATTCTGTACACAAGGCAAAAGTTGTATCCATCTAGTCATCAGAGTAGCCTCCAAGAGAAGGGCCTGTTGCTTGCCATCATGATCTTCCTGACTCTGAATGTACAGGCCACTACCAAGTTGTATTCACATATGAGTACATAACCGTGGAAAGAAGCACAGCCCAGCAGCACAGTAAGAAAGCACCATGGTCAGCATAGCTAACAACCCATCGTATGAGCAAGAACAAACAACAGCAACACAGAAACCTCCCTGTCCACCTCAGATGCTGGGATTTTATTGACATGTTACTACACATAGCATTTTATTTAGATTTGTTTGTTTATTTTGAGAGGTGGTTAAGGATTGGGAAGTGATTCCTCCAGGGATGAGAATGCATCCTTCTGGGTAGCTTTTGGGAATATTTCGCCAGAGTTGTTTTTGTCTTAGCATCTTCCTTGGATTCCATAAACTGACTGGACATCTCAGACAGCCATGGATGCTTATCTGATCTTCACATGTTTTGTAACACACTATTATTGACATTTTTTCCAGTGTTGACAATGTCATTGCCTTCATCCAGAACCATCTCAGTCTATGAACTACACGTGACTCCACTTTTAGAAATGTTTTCTCCCTTAATAAACTCTGTGTCTACCACTATTATGTACCTCTGGTCCAATCCTTTGTCCTGAGATACAAGTGGTAGAAATTCAGTGGGTGGCCTCTGACCCAGATCCACATCTGTAACAGAAGTCTAAATATTTGTGTAAAGAGTTTCAGCTGGAGGAATAAAACCTTATCACCATCATCCATTCCTGCATTTCTGTGAGTAAAAACTACTGCATGTGAGCAAAAGTTGCTAGTATGGACCTGGGAGCAGGAGCTGCTGGTACAGATGTTTATGAATCTACTCATAAAGATATTCTTGCAGGCCCTGCCTCTTTGTTGGCATAACACGACATAATAAGAAGTTCATTTCTTGGAAATGACTGGAAGACAGCTTTTGTCTTTTATAGCAGATCTACAGTGGTGTGTAGGATTGTAAGGATTCCTGGCATGTAGCAGTTACTTGGTAAACATGCTAGTCCGATAGATAACCCATCATGGCTACATGCCAGGTGAGATAAGAATTCCTGGCATGTAGCAGCCACGTGGTAAATCCAACATGGTGATGGCACAACAAGCACGACCCAAGGTATGGCTATGTAAATCTGTGCACCCATTCTCTTAAAAGACATCATGTCAAAGATAGTCTCTTTTCTCTTCTGCTTCTCTTCCCTTGTACTCGCCTGGCAACTTTCCTGAAAAAAACTCTAGTGTGGTACTGGTAGTATATGTCTGCACTCACGTGGAAAACCAATACCCAGCTCAGTTATGTTGTTCAGGACCCTTGGGCCCTGTAGGTTGTTGGGCTGATGCAGGCATTATCTTTCAGAGGCATGAAACAATGGCAGACCTGAATTGCAGCCTTGTTGTGGTATGAACTTTTATCAGCCATGACTGATACACTTCTCATGGGTTTTCTCTGTTGCTTTATCTGCAGCAGATACTTTCCCTTCAACTCTTTAACAGTGTAACAAGGACTGGGAAGATGATTCATTCAGTTAAGTGCTTGTCATTTAAACACAAGTACCTCAGTTTGAACCCCAGCAACCATATAAAATAGCTAGGCATGATAATATCTTCTAGTAGTCCTGTATTGGAAAGGAAAGACATGAGAATCTCTGAATATCTTTGGCCAGCAAGTCTAGCTGAATTGGTGGGTTTCAGGTTCATTGAGGGATTCTGTCTTAAGAAAATAGAGAATTATTGAGGAAAATGTTCAAGATTCACTTCTGTTCACACAAACTACATATACTCCTGCACACATGCACATATAAAGAGAGACACACACATACACACGCTGTTCTTGTGCACTGTAAATTTTTTTTTACTCTTATTGGCTTAATAAAATGCTAATTGATCAAGTAGCTAGACAAGAAATAGAGGTGGGGCAACCAGACTAGAAAAACACTGGGAAGCAGAAAAGAAAAACAGAGACTAGAGCAGATGCAGAGGGAGCAAGACAAGAATACTGCACTGAGGAAAAGGTGCCAAGCCACATGGCTAAACAAAAACAAGAAATATGGGTTAACTTAAAATATAAGAGTTAGATAGTAATATGCCTGAGTCACAGGACAAACATTGCAATTAATATAAGCCTCTGTATGTTTATTTGGGACTAAGTGGCTTCAGAACTGTAGATTTGGAAACTTGGGGCTAGACCTGGTCTGCTGGGTGGAACAGAGAAACTTCTGACTACATATACACACATACATACAAATTTAATGCCATGATTTAAAGAAAATATCTGTTATTTTCTGACAGTAGAGCATTCATGTTTCCCATCAACTTTTTGCTTATCATACTAGACCTTGTTTTATTTCATTATATCCTCATGCTAGATTCATTGTCCACTGATGGCTCTCTTTTTCATAATACAACCCAGAGCTTCACTTCTGGCTTCATTAAGGATTTTTTGGTCATTGTCTTCTTTTCCCTACTTGGAACACGTAATGTCAACTACTTATCCTTCCTTTCCTGAGGCCCTGCATGGTGATTCAATGCCATAGTATTCTATAAGATAAGTTTCACATACCATTTAAAACACACTATACTTTGGCTAACAACTTTATTTCCTGTGCATGGACATAAATATTTTCTGCCTTCTGATATGTCCAGGTTCACCTGAAGCTCCTCTTTCCAAACTTTTTTTTTTAACATTTTCAATATATAAGAAAATATGATAAGGAAAAAGAAGAGAGAGGGAGGGAGAGAAGGGAAATAAGAAGGAAGGAAGAAAAGAAGGAGAAAAGGAAGGAAGGAAGGAAGGAAGGAAGGAAGGAAGGAAGGAAGGAAGGGAGGGAGGAATGAAGGAAGGAAGGGAGGGAGGAAGGAAGGAATGAAGGAAGGAAGGAAAGAAGGAAGGAGAAAAGGAAGGAAGGAAGGGAGGAAGGAAGGAAGGGAGGGAGGAAGGAAGGAAGGAGAAAAGGAAGGAAGGAAGGGAGGAAGGAAGGAAGGGAAGGAGGAAGGAAGGAATGAAGGAAGGAAGGGAGGAAGGAAGGAGAAAAGGAAGGGAGGAAGGAGGGAAGGAAGGAAGGGAGGAAGGAAGGAAGGAAAGAAGGACAAACAGACAGTAAGTAATGCCCTGGGAATGGTCTATGAATGTTCTACTTTGCCCTTGCTGCATGCAGCTGGCCCATGGTCTATTTTATCACCTTTTCTGGGTGTGCTCCTAGGTAGAGGATTCTATCTAGTATTACACAAAAAGGCTTATCGCAGCTACTGGGTTCTGACAAGGTCTCTTTTGCATTATAGACACTAACCTGTGACATGTTCCATGAGATTGGATGTGGAGTTGTGCATGAATAACAGCCCGTTCCTTTGGGGACATTTACGAGGCTCATTAGGCTTCTGTTCTTGTTTAACCACATGTCTCTACGTGGGCAGTGGAAACCTGGTGATTTACTACTTAGAAATAAATTGCAGTTTAGAACTTGGAGTTTTCATGGTATTTTTTTGTGTCAGCATAAATAAACTTAGCTAATAGGGCCATTTCCCATCGCCTATTAAACTGGGCAAATAAAAGGCTTCCTGACTTGTAGAAAAGCATCAGCAGAACAGAGAATGACTTGTTTTACCTAAATGCATTTAAAATGTTTTTAAATATCAAGAGGGCTTTGAATTTGTGCTATTTGCCTTATCTGCCCTAACCTTTGTCATTGTAGAAGGCATTAGCTTTGGGGGCTGAACAGTAGTTTTTTTTCCTTCTTTTTTTTGTGGAGGAGGGGTAGATCTCATGTATCTCAAACTGGTCTCAGGCTCTGTAGACAATTTCCCTCTGTCTTGGCAGTTATTCCTGAATGACCACACAAAAACTTCCTATTAATTATAAATGTTCAGCCAATAGCCCAAGCTTGTTACTAGCTACCTCTTACAACTTAAATTAATTCATTTCTATTCATCTATATTCTGCCATGTGGTGTTACATCTCTTTCATCTTGCACATCCTGTTTCTTCTCTGTTTCTGGCTGGCAAATCTTCTGACTCTGCCTTTTTTCTTCCTAGTGTTCTTAGTTTGCTTCTCCTACCTAATATTATTTTGTCCAGTTATTGGCCAGTCAGCTTCTTTATTAAACCAATCACAACATCATGTATTTACACAGTATAAAAGAATATTTTACATTTATCCCTTTTTGTCTAATTAAAAAAAGGTTTCAATTTTAACATAGTAAAATAATAAACAGTAAAACAGTTGTTAAGAATTACAGTTGCAATATCTAGTTAATTTGTATTTTGCAAATTTATAGAAACTATTCTATTATTTAATCTTATTTTTGTGAGTTGTTGCTGGCTGAGATGGCCAGATATCATGAATTGTCAGCTACAATGAGTCTAAAGTTTTATACTTAATTTACCTTTTTACCATAACTAAGAAAAACTTTAAGTCTAATTATTTAGTCTTTAACTCCATCAAAGATCTCAGAAGAGTATAACCTTACCTAATGACAGGGACATCTAGCTGCCTGGTCAGTCAGCCAACGTTCTTCTGTAACTTTAGGCATCCATCTTTGGCCTATAGGTCTGGTATATCTGATGGACATTTTGAGAAGTAGGAAATTTTGAAGGACTTTCCTAATTTGTCTTGATAAAGTTTGACAGTCAGGGTTTTTTGTTTTGTTTTGTTTTTAATGTCTTACAGGTGCAATTTAGACAGTATACTGTTAGCAAATGAGGCAAGAGAAGTGTCTTTGTCCAAGTGGTTAGGTTCAGCCATAAAGAAAGCAGACTCCAAACAGAGATCTTTGATGTCTATCACCTTTTTAAGTAAGTTGGTGCTGTCAGGAGCAGATGTGTCTCACTGTTATGAAAGGTCTTAAGTTATTAAATAAGATAAATGTCATATTCTGTTGGTCTTTGAAGTATTTGAAGACCCTCTATTTATCTAAATATATCTGTGCATGACCTTGAAAACATATCTAACATGACATATAAGTGTAACTATTATAGATGGCTATTGCTCTATTTCTTAGTTATACATTAAATTTTTAAATGAGCTGAATATACGTAATACCTCAAACAAGAGTAGAAATATACATATAATATAACAAAATTAATTTAAGTTTGAATCAATAAGCCAAAATTCATACCAATGTAAAATATTTTGAGATTAATGATTGGTTTTGGATTAAAGTAGATTTAATAATCTACCTTTATCTCATTATTTCTTTGAATTTGACTTTATTGTTTGGCTTTTTTCCCTGACTATAACTAATAACAACTTGGAACCAACCACTCTTAAATGATAACAAACATCTATAACTCATCTTTTGAGAATGTGGATGTTGTTTTTTTTCTAAACAGATTCCTATTGTCTGAGGGCGCTGACATCTTTGGGGAAATCTTTAGAAAATCAGGAAAATTGTTAGGTGTTGTCTGGAGTATTCTGTGAGGCTGGATCATCTCAGCCAGCAACCCTGAAGATGTTCTGTATGCTAGATCACCTGGGCTATCCATTTTTATTGGTGTCTGGTCCCTTCTTCTTGTAAATACATAAACTTTTAAAAGTAACATACATATCTGCATTAATACAAGTACAGACTATATATTGTCCACAAGTCAGCTAAAGATAATTTTTTGCTTTATGTTTGAGCAGGTAAAATATATATCACATGTTTTGTAGATCTTCTAGATTTATTTCTTTATGTTCATAGTCAGGATTTTTCCTAATCAAACCTGATTCATACCAACCTGGAAAGAATCCACAGCCTCTCATCACTTGTGGAAATAAAAGCATAACCTCCTCCCCAAAGTAACATATCTTTTGACTTCTTTTTTGAAGTCAAGGCATTTTAAAATTATGTAAGTAGGTTTAATCCAATAGTTTTTATATCCAATGTGTCTTATCAGCTGTCATTTCTTCATCAGCAATCATGAAATCTAAAGACAACACAGCATAATAACATACAGAATCCAGACTCTCTATGTATTTCCCATTTTTATACAGCTTATTATATTTTTACTCTATTCCCTTTTTAAGATTTTACTTTATTGGTTTTTAAACTATTTTTTTAAATCTATGACTGCTTCTAACCTTTCTTTTTTCTCTCCCAAGCCTAGGTATATTTTTAAACACACTGTAACCCATTTAGAGGTTTTTTGTTTCCGTCTGGGTCTGTCTTTACTGAGCACCTGTATTGTTTTTGATTACATGAGACAAATCTTAATCTACTATGACAGCTGCTGGTGATATATCTTAACTTAGTACATGGCTATAGTGCATGGTGGCTGGTGGCTAGCTACTCCCCCAGGAAGCTACTAGCAGATACTTTTTGGTACTGTAGCCAGCATAAGAGACACAAGAGTAGGAAGCCATTTTTGGCTTTGTTTTTGTGTGTTAAGAACCTTTTTAAAGAGTTTTTTGTTTTATGTGGATGTAGGTGCCAGATGTTTGGGCTGCATATGTAAGAGGAGTTTCTGTTTGTCTTAGCAGCTCCTCCCAAGTAACCACACAGAGGCTTACTATTAATTATAAATGCTCAGCTAATAGCTCAGGCTTGTTACTAGCTATTACATTTTAAATTATCTTATCTACCCTCTGTGAAGTGGCAGTACCTTCTTTCAATACAACACATTTATCTTGCTTCTTTCTGTGTCTGCCCCTGAATTTCTGAGATTCTACTCTTCTTCCCTGCATTCTCTCTGCCCCCAAATCCTATCTAGCCATCTACCAATCAGCTTTTTACTAACAATGAGAGCAACACATTTTTCAGTGTATAGAAGTATTATTCCACAGGCTCTATGTAGCTGAAAATAATCCTTTCATTTTTATATCCTAAGTGCCGGTATTATAGATGTGAGCAATGCTGGCAATGTTTGTGCAGTGCTGGAGATCAAACCCAAGGCTATATGCATGCTAGAAAGCACTCTAACAACTGAACCACTTCCCTGGCTTTTTGACAGTGCCTGTCATGAATTATGTAACATTCTTTCTCTTATAATTTCAATACAAAATTACCCCATGCCTTCAGGATCATGTTAAGATGCTAGGTCCCAAGTTTCTATACTATCTGTTATAAAGGTCCAGAACTCATTGGATATTAGACCTGTCTGATGGTAGGAAATTATTCTTGGGAAGGCCATGAGATTATATTGGCCTCATAAATGACATCTATACTACTTGGCCAATAATCTTAGAAAAAAATAACCTATGTCTGCTTCTGCTTCCCTGGAGCTGAGCTAAGCTTCCAACCCTATATTCTTTGCCAATGTGGACTGGATTTTTTAAACTGTGAGCCAACATAAGTCCTCATTCTGCCCAAAACTTTTTATTTTTTAAAAATTTATTTATTATGTATACAGTATATAGAAGGGAAAAGATGTCATCATAGATGGCCGTGAGTCACCATGTGGTTGCTGGGAATTAAACTCAGGATCTCCGGAAGAACAGTCAGCACTCCCAACCTCTGAGCCATCTCTCCAGCCCCACCAAAACTTTCTATACAGTGACAGGTAGATAGCAAACACCTATGTTCTGCTAAGGACACATCCTTTGATTTCACTATCTTCTAGCCTTATTCTCTTCATAAAATCTGGGTGCTTACAGTCTAGCTAGGAGAAGAAGCTCACAGATCTACAGTTATTGAATGACAAGTATCATTTTTAGTCTATCCAGAGGGATTTCCTGGCTCCAGGACCCATTGCATCTACAGGAACAGCTTTTGGATGTTAGCAGCATTTAAGGAACAGTTTCAAGGTTTAATCTGTAAGAGGTTAAATCTTTACCAGTGCACCTGAGACCAATTTGAGTCTGAATAGAGAGAATTGATTCAAACCCACTCCCCCACACACATTTTCCAGGAGGCTGCTCAATCATAGAAATTCACTCCCTGAATGTGTGAGTGTGTGTGTAGGAGAGAAAACATTTTATCATTCTCAAGAAATGGCAACATTACTTTACAATTACACTTTACAATGGCAGGCTATTTAAGAAAGAATTTAGCCAGAAAGGCCAAAAATCATTCTAACTATAAAACTGCTTTTTGATAAGGGAAATGACATAACAAAAATGGGAAAATCTTTTCCTTATTATTACAAGGGTAAACAGGACACACAGAGCTAGTAGGAAGAAAACCTTCTCTTCTAGGAGAGGAAGAAGCCACCAGCTTTTGTTCTAAGGAAGAACAAAAGGTCCTAATCAGTCACTTAATTCTTCTCCTGCTTTCAACTGTAATTAGCAAGAGCACAGCTCCTGCAGCCACAGATGGCTGGTCGCCTTTGCCACATCACATCCTCCAAGTGACTTGAAGTTTGAATTTTATGACTTAAAACTGAATTTTATGTATTGGAAAAAATAATAAATTATACTTCAAATGGCCCAGATTCAATTTTATGTAGTTTTTGCAAATCCTTGGTGAATCTCAACCTGCTTTCCAGGCTTCAAGCCTGCACCTCAGGGACTTTGAGACTGAATAGAACAAGTGTTGGCTCTTAAAGGGAACACGTCTCAGTTATAAGTGAACATAAAGAAAAACCAAAGTTTCCAGGAATGTGCTGGGAAATGTCTCTTAAACAATGTGGTCAATGTTTTGTGTGTCAGCCTAAGACTACTTTCATCCAACTCAACAATGATGCAACTTTCAAATGCTGGTTTTCTACTGATAGTTAATATTTCTGTTTTAATATATGCATGCATGCTTAGGCGCTACAATGGTAAGTGTAGAGTGTGGCTGTTAGATTTGCACTTAGTGAAGGCCTTCCTGTCAGTCCCCTTTATTACACTTGTGATTTGCACTTTTGTGAATGTCAACCATGTTGAAGATCAGCAGGTATGGGCTGCTAGGCACGTGACACATACCTGTGGCAGCTCCTGTTGGTACAGGTTTGATTAGGTTATAAAGAACACAGTGAATCCAGAGCACCCACAAAGTACTGTGCTATGTTCCCAGAATCTTAAATTAGGTGAGGAAACCTAATTGTGCTTTTTTAACTTTATAATCAATGTATGTTATGTGGGTTGTTTAGCTTTTAAAATCCCTTGCTGTGTTTAGGGCTATGGTATTATTCCAATGAGCATTCTCGAGAAGTCGGATAGAATTCAGAGCCGATACTGTCCGCTGTTCTTTTAGTGCTGCAGTTATTTTGATATTACTCTGAATTCAAGGACTTGAAATTCTTTTAAGTGATCTTCCACAACCATGGCTTGAAAGTGCCCATCAGGTGACTGGATCTCAAGTCCCTTAGGTAGAACTGCTGATTTCTCTCCCATCAGAAAAGCAGAAGCAGGTGCGTGTGCAGCTTCACCTAAGACTCACCGGGCATTAAACCTTTTGTTAACATGCACTTTTTTTTTTTAAACACTTGATACACAGAAGCAAAAAGATCAAATCATGTTTCTTAGGAAACGAAAAGGAAAATTAAAGGCAGTTACCTCTTTCAAATATGTCATAGAGCCACAATACATTTCTATTAACTTCATCAAAAAATTTTACTGTTACAATATGAAGTGCCTTTACCTGCTTAGACTAAAGAACGTTTTAAAAAATGTAACACAAGAATGATCATGCCTCAATTCCCGAGTAGTTAAAGTGCTAACAACTATTTGAAACTATTGTTTACAGATTAGTGATGGGCTGACGGTGGACTCTGGTTGGATGGACTCTGTCCTCCAGCTACCCTCAGGCGTGCAGTACCTATTCTTCCTTACTCAAGTCAAGCTGGGAGCTATTTTGCCAACATGTCACAGTAATCTGTATTTTTTTACGTGATTTCTACTTTTATAGACTCATTTTAAAATAAATTACATTTTTATAAAAAAAAAAAAAAAGAACACAGTGTGCTCATCACAGGTAGCGGATAGATGGTCAACCAGAAGTCCAAAGTTGGTGAGTCCTTGCTCCTCCTCATCTTCTCCATTCAGTCCTAACCCACCAAGTGCCTTTATTTATAAATATCTTCCAATCCATCCATATATAATCATTTTCTGTTTATTTATATGTCAATACTATTAAAAGAAAAATGAATATAAGCAAAGTAGATGCCATATATCTAAGTAATATTTTGTTTAAAAATTAATTGTTTTATGACAGAGAAATTAAAATAGTAAAAATATTTTAAAGACTCAAGAGATTGCTCTATTAGTAATTTGCTTGTTATCCAAGAATGAGAACTTAAATTTGGTTCCTAAGAACTCATCAAAATCTACACATGGTGGCACACATCTGTAGTCCCAGTCCTGGGGAAGCAGAGACAGGAGGATCCCTGGATCTTGTTGGCCAGTCAGTCTAACTAAATCAGAGAGCACCATGTTTAATAAAGTTTCTGTCTCAAAAACTAAGAGAGTCTAGTGGCATGGGTGGATCTAAGTTGGAATAATAGTAACTGTGGGAGAGGACGGCCAAATCCACACAGGTGTCCACTGGCTTCTCCATTCACACCATTGAACATGTGCCCACTCCCACGTATGTTGTGGTGAGTATTCACTTGTCCATGACCTTGGGCTAACTGGCTTGATAGACATGGTGCTTCTTGTCTGCCTATGTGATCTCATAAAAAAGAAAGAGAAAGGGTTCTCTCTCTCTCTTTCTCTCTCCTCCTCCCTCCCCCTCCCCCCCACAGACACAGAAGGCTTCCTAACACATAGTTGGGTACCAGATATTTGAGAAATCCACAGATATCTGGGAAGAAGATTTATTTATTAAAGAAGTAAATGAGGATCACACTCACAAATACAAAATGAAGCAATGCCATTGCCTCTTTGTCTCCCCCGGAAAGATGGGGAAAGCTCCAGATCAGATCCCAGAACCGTGTATCAGGAAGCCAGATAGCCCAAAGTCATGGGCAGAGCAAAGACTCACTAAATATATAATAACAATAAATAAAAATGCAGAGAGAGAATATACCATTTAAAACAGGAATAGCCAAGGGGACCACTTTAATTCATTTGCTTATATTTTAGAACATCTTTATAAATAATTGTGTGTGTGATTGTGAATTTTCATTGCCAGCTTATCTGGATTTGAGATCAGCTTGGAGACACACCTTTGGGAGTGTCTGTGAGGGCATTTCAGAAAGTGTTAATTGAGGCGGGAAGACTAATTCTGGATTTGGGCATTGCCATCCAATGGGCTGTGGTTCTTTACTGAGTATGCGGGACACAGGAAGATGAATGATAGCATTCATGTCTCTGTGCTTCCAGACTGCTGATGCAATGTGACCAACTGCCTCACACTCCTGCTGTCACAATGACTCCCCAGCAAAATGGACTGTGACATTTTGAACCAAAACAAATTTTTTTTGAAGATGTTCATTATCAGGTTTTTGGCTGTAGTAACAATATGGGCAACCAAAACAATACATATATGTCATATATATATGCCCAGCAAATGCAGTTCTGAAGTCTCAGGACTTTGATTTCCTCACAGCCTGGAAAAGGTGTGTCTTGTAGATAGCCATCAATATTAAATATGTGCCAAGGAGTGATGACACATCACATCATACAACATTCTTGAGGGATATTCATACTTTGCACCAAGATCCTTCCAGATCCTTCTCCATCTGTCACTGCCACTCAGTGCCCCAGCCTCTCACACAGCGGTATCTGTCGGCTTTGCAGTGATTTGGGCCTATTATTACAAAGCAGATACTTCTCTACATTGTCATCTCCCTCTGAGTTAGTCCCCTCCCCGTTCACTGCAGGCTGTTGCACACTGTGCTCCTGCCTCCACTATGTCCTGGCTTCCCAGACTTCTCTTCAGGGACTCATAGGGGGATTCTTTCCCTTGCATCTTTGAAACCTCCCTTGATCTGCTCATTTACACTCAGGCCTTGCAGATGGCCAACAAGTTATTTTTTGATACTTGCTTTCAGACTGAAATAGTGCAAGGTTTTTGTGTGACTCTTTCTAGGGGGCATTTTTATTTTTAAAGGAAGTGCAGTGTTAATGAAAAGGAATGGGCCATGTCTGACTGAGGTGAAAAGGGGCTGTGGCAATTAGGAGAATTCTTTTCTTACAGGGAGGCTGTGTGACTCCCACCAAAAACTCATCTTTGTTTAAGCTTCAGGAACCATTTTCAGTGTGGCCCAAACTGAACTTTCACTGTATCTTTTAAAACTGCCTATTATTAAAACAATACCTGTCACTGTTATAGCTTGAACATGGTTTAGTGCCCCCATAAGTTTATGGGAGACTGGACCATAGTGGGGCAGTGTCACAAGGTTAGTTGAGAATGTCTTTAGAAAGACCCAAGTTTCTTCAGCATCCTATTATTTATGTGGTCCTGATGAAACATCTCCTGCTATGGGAACTATTTGTGTTTGTATATTCCCCAAACTATGAACTAAATAAGCTCGTTTCCCTCATAATACAAACTTGGTCTGGTGTTTTATTACACTAATGGAAAGAGGCTAATGCAGCTACCAAAGGCAAATTTAGAAACAGACACGAGACATTTCTGTTGCCAACACCCAATTAGGATCTGAAAATCCATGTTATCTTTATTTAGCCCCATTCTTTCTTTGCTATTTAAGTCAACAAGGTGTTTGATTCAAATCCAGGTTTTGTTGTTACTGGTTTATTGTAGTTTAAACGGAAATGGTCCCTGTAGGCTCATACATTGGCATGCTTAGTCCCCAGTTGATGAATTGGGGGGACGGCTTAGAAAGCATGTCCTGTGAGAGGAGGTGTGTTGCTGGCCTTTGAGGTTTCAAAGGCACATGGCTGGCCGAGTCTCTGTCACTATTTCTTCTGCTGCCTGGGGAGCAGGGTCTACAGCTCTCAGCTACTGCTCCAGCCCATGACTGTCTGCGTCCTGCCATGATGGTCATTGGACTTGCCCTAGGAAACTGCAAGTGAGCAGTTAGATGCTTTCTTTTATAAGAATTGTCTTGCTCATGGTGTCTCTTCACTGTGAATAGCAATAGAACAGTAAATAAGACACTGTTCTTGTTTCAGTCCATTTTCTCTGTCTCTGCTGAATCACACAGGCTTCACCCAGATGGCACAGCTGGGCACTGTCTTCTGATTCACATTGTCATTGGTATTATCCTTCCAAACTTGGAGCCAGAGCTTGGGCTGGGGCTTTCTTGGTAGCATGCTTGCCCAGCATGCAGGAAGCTCTGGGTTCCGTACTCAGCTTTGCATAAACTGGGCATGGAGAGGGAGGCAGGAGGAGCCATTCTTGGCTAGACAGTGAACTGGAGCTCAGCCTGGGCACATGAAACCTCATCTCAAAAAATAAAAAATAACATTTTAAATGTGAAACTGCATTTTTTCCTCTACTTCTCTTTCCCTGTGGACTCTGAATCCCCTCTAGCCGATTCACCCTCATCCTTA
Source organism: Sigmodon hispidus (assembly GCA_004025045.1). Taxonomy (NCBI): domain Eukaryota; kingdom Metazoa; phylum Chordata; class Mammalia; order Rodentia; family Cricetidae; genus Sigmodon; species Sigmodon hispidus. Next base: position 18,636 of record PVIH01011565.1, read on the forward strand.
GGAACCTTGGTAGACATTTCTTACAGGCCTGGTCTGTAGTAATAAATTCTTGTAACTTTTGTTTGTTTTAAAATGTCTTTATTTCATTTTCATTTTAGAAAAATTTCCAGTGGTTATAGAATTCCAGTTAGAAATGTTTTTTCTTCCAGTATTTCAATACATCATTCCAATGTCCTCTAGCTTACATTGAGAAATAAAATCTTTTTTACCTACTAATGTTTATTTTCACTGTTCTTGTGGGACTTTGTTATCTCGGCTTCTCGGCAATCAGACTTTGACAACTCTGCAATTGCGTTTGTCGTATGTGTGTTAAATCAGAATTTATGATAAATATGGTGATGCTTATTGGTAAATTCTGAAACTTCAGAAATATTTTTTCAAGTGTGATTTCTGCCTGATGCTGTGCTAACGTGTATACAGGGAAACACTTTATAAGGTCCTGTTAGTAGGGTGAATCGACCACAGTATTTAAAATGTTTCCTTTGAGTCCATTTGAATACCATGTCTCATGTGTCTAGCTGTAGGCAAACTACACCTACTGATAACCAGAGTCCAGGCTTTTCAGTTTTAGCTGCTAGAGTTAAAATATAGATACTTGCCCTGCTTCCAATTCTCTGTGGATCTTCCCTATTTCCTACTTGTTTATCCTTATATCACTGTGTTTCCCAGTCTGTGTTTTCTTTCTTCCTTGTGTTTCTGATCATTGGAAGGAAGATGTTGGTGGATATTGAGAGATGCTTGTTAGTCTCTAAGAACCACGCCCTCTGAGCGCTGATGTCACACCCTCCCCTGAGCTTTGATGTCAAGCCCCACTTAAAACAAGGTTCCCACATGCATCCCTCTCTCCCTTTGTCCTTTCTTGGGAGCTCCCCCATTTCTCTCTCCTTCCCTTCTCTTTCTTTCTTCTTGGCTTCTCTGCTATTATAATCATAGCCTCTCTGTTTATCAGAACCATATTCATAAAGCTATTTTCTACATAGAAAGAGCCATTAAGAGTCTCCCGTTATTTGCTGTTGCTCCCTTCTGCCTTGTTCCTGAGTTCCAACATGCATCCATAGAAACCCACTGCCAGATAACCAGGTATATGGGAACCATGGCAAAATACACACAAAATACTAACAATGCCAGTCTGGGAAAAGCCAGGATGCAGATTCGGGTTTTTGTGCGAAGGGAATTACTGTTTGTTTTTGAGGCTGGTTGTGGCTGTGCAACCTAGGATTGGTTGGAACTTGTGAATCTCCTGCTTCTGTTTCTCAAGTGCTTCAATTCCAGCCAAGGGCCAGTGACTAACTGCGGTTTGTTCTCAATGAGTGCTGATTTAGTTCTGCCACAACTTTGTTTTGAATGTTTTGTTGTCTTTTAAAACTTTGAGACAAAGTCTTACGTAGCTCAGACTGGTCTCAAACATCTTAAGTAGGAGAGGATGACTTTGAACTTTTGGTCTTCCCTTCTCTGGCTCCCAGTGCTAAGATTACAGGAGTGTGGCACTACATTAGGTTTGCTTTAACTTCATTGTTTTTTTGGTTTTTTTGTTTGTTTGTTTGTTTTTTTGGTTTTTTTTTTTCAGCTCTGAGGTGTGGGTATGACTGCACAGTAAATTTTGAATGGTTTTGAGATTCCCCACAGAATGCTGGATTTCCCAGAAAGCTCTCTATGAACTGCTTGCTGTGTCTGAAAACTTAAAGGGAATCCTTTGTAAACATTATGGCTTCTTGTCTCTGCCTGTTTTCTAGTGAGCTGCAGTCTCCTTGATGTCCAGGACTGCTTGTCTGAAAGATGCAGATTTCTGCAGCATCACCTAACTACATCCTTTTCAGAAAGCCTCCCTAGCCCAGGAAGAGGCTGGGCCCACAGCACTTCCTTGACCTCTCATTCTTTCAAGGATCACAATGGTTCTTTGTCTCAGTTTTCTTCTCAACATTCTTAGGCCCCTTGTCACCAGAAGACGAATCTCCTAGCAGTTCATCTGCATGGCTGAAAATAGAAGGTGTTCTTGATGGCATTAGACCATGCTGACTTTCCAGAGGCCTGTTTGATTTGAGATACTGGAAGCACCCTGAAAGGAGGCAGCCAATGAATTTCCAAAGTTGGTCTTCACCAAGCACTCTGAAACCTTTACATGCTGTTTGCTTTTCTTAGTCCATTGGGTTCACTGAGCAGTCAGTAAATAGGATTTTTCAGTGAACAAATGAAATGAACATTAAATGAATTTTAAGAATAACTTCAGAAATCAGAAAGTCCATTGACTACATTAGCTTCAACAATTCATTTACCTTATGTAACAACCATGAGAAGAATCATGAGAACAGAGTCTACTTCTTTCTTTGCCTGCCAATTCACAGCTCTCATTGTCCCAGAAAGCTGTGGGAAACCAAGAACCAGGGAGGATCACCCTGGAAACCAATGGGCACAGGAGTGCCCATTTTAGTAGGAGTCAATTAAACCATCCCCTCCCTCCCTCCCTTCCTTTCTTTTTAAACAGGGACTTCTGTGTCCTAGGCTGGCTTCCAACTTCCTATGTAGCACAGGATGACCTTGAACTTCTGGTCCTCCTACCTCCAACCTCTTGAAAGTTGAGATTCCAAGCATGAGCCACCACACTGGCCTTATATGGTACTGTGAAGGAGCCCAGGTTTCCTGCATACTAAACACTCTAGGAGAGATCTCAGCACGCCCACAAACCCCTTTTGCTGCATTGCACTGTTACTCTCTATAGAATCTGAAATGAATCTTGGTCCTATATGCAGAGATGATGACGGGAGTTCAGTAGTCAACAAGTACTGAGGCTGAACAGGGCTAGAACTGTGCTCACAGCCAGAGTGCACACATGTGTCAAGAAAAGCAATCACAAGTCCCCTGGAGCACAACACAGACACTTACCTTGGGGTAAGAAGCATTCTTGGTGGTCCCCTCTATTATCCACATGATTACCTGTAGATATGAAGCTAGAAGCTGTAAAGCTGGGGGAGATAACTCAGTTGCAAAGCTATTTCCCACATAAACATGAGAACCTGAGTTTAATCACCAATATCCACGTAAGATATTGGGCACAATGGTACACATCTGTAACCCCAGTGCCGAGTAGGCTTCCTGACCAGCCAGTTTTGTATAATGTGTAGGCTCTAGGCCAATAAGAAATGTTGTCTCATAATGACAAGGTAGGTGTCTCCTAAGGAATAACACTTGAAGATGATCCTTGGCCTCAACATGCATGTGCAGCCACATGCACTCACCACCACCCCCATATACATAAGCATGCATATACCACTGTGACACATAAGAAGAATTTGTAGCTTAACATTACATATCTTTTACAAAATGTCTGAGCTTAAGGTTGTGGTAACCCTGGTGATTTTGAGTGGTTCTTCTTGGTTCAGTTGTGGAGTTCGTTTTCTTTTCAGATACTTTCTATCATCCACCTGAACCTTGCCACACATAAAAGGCTCCTAATAATTCCTCCATTTCTCCTGAAAATCCACGTACCTGCCCACATTTTTAACTTGTTCAGACCCAACATATACTCATGCTTATAAACTTCACATGCTCATAAACCTCACACACTCTCACTCACTGGGACCTTCAAGGCTTGAGACCTTATGAAAGATTCCCATGGTGACTGTTCTTGTGTTTGTCTCTCTTCCTGAATTTAATTGTCACAGATTCTACTGCCTGTTCAATGCTCTCACTGCAGAGCTAAGGAAGAAATTCTTCTGTACACACTGCCAATCACACAGAAAATGAAAACGGCTTTCTCATTTTCTCTTTTACCCACAAACACCAAGAGATATTAGGAGCTCACACCAACCCACCTGGATCTCTTTCTCTTCTCTGCATTGGCATCCCAGAAACTTCTGAGCCCCTAAACAGCCTGTGCAAGGGCCCTAGACTAGAGCGCCTCTAGTATTTCCTGCCATGCCCTTCTGACCTCCTGCCACAGCATTGATCAAACATGTATTCAGTCCCCAGTCAGTCTCTGCATGTCATTGAGCTTGTACATGGCTTCCACTTATTCAAATTAGTACTTTTCCCCACTTAGATATGAACAAATTTTCTGCTAGAAAACTTGGAACAAAGCATGGCAGAGGGTGTAGAGAGAGGGTGTAGGCAAAGTACTTGTTATGAAAATGTAAATAAAGATCTGACTCTCAGGACCCATATAAAAAGGCCAGGAATGACAGCGGTCACACCTCTGTAATCCCAACTCAAGAGAGGCTCTTTAAACTTCTAGTGGAGGTTAAATAGAAGTTCCAGGACAATGGGAGACCCTAACTCAAAAAACAAGGTGGACAGCACTTAGGGAGCACCACCCAAGATTGACTCTAACTGGGACATGGGCACACACACACACCCTACACACACATTGCTCTCATGTGCATACACAGGAACACACATGTACACATACACATTTTAAAAATTATATAATAACATCAGTGTGTTTCTCTCACTAAGTACAAGAATCTGAGTTTAACAGTCAACATTTTCTAGAATTCTTCTTTAAAATGGCCTCTATTCCGAAGTTTTGTGCCTAAAATGAGCTACAAGTATCTTTTCCATTCCAGTGCTGACTTCTCTACTCACCATGATCTCTTTCCCTGTTCCCACACACTGATTGCTGAGGTTGTCACCAGCCTCCTGTTCCTAGAATCCTCAATATTAAGGTCTCCTTGGGAGACATCCACTACTTCACATCATATATTCCAATAGTGATATTTCTACCACGACAGTCATTCATTTGTTGACACATCACAGCAGTTGCTGTGCTCAGCTTATCCAAGCGTGTTGAGCCTCCTCAGCTTTAAGACGATCGATCCCCTCTCTGAAGGCGTGCACTGGGAACTACATATCTCATGGTGTCTGGATTGGAGTCTTCGTGACAATGGGTGTTGCAGTACTGGCACTGTGCGTTTTACCTCTCACACTCCAAGGGCTATTTCTTTTCCTGGCCTCTCTCATGAGAGCAAGCTGTTTGTTCTGGTCACACACCATCTTGTGACCATTATGCTTGCCAGCATTTCCACAGGGTTCTGTTCATGAATTGCTTCATTAGAGGCTCCTACCTTACCTGTAAAATTCATGGTCCAAGCCAGTCTAGAGTCATACTGCCAACATACCCTTCCTTGGAGAGTTCTCTGCCTGCAGGGCAGCTGAGGCATGCTAACAATAACATGTGGATTTCTTGTAAGAGAAAACCTCATTGTTAAAAAGTAGTGAGGAGTAAACACAGACTGACTGACTCACTGCTTGATAATTTCTTACTGAGCAGCCTACAGATGGGGCTCTTGACTGGGAGCTGGTGCAGTCTTTAGTACCCTGTGATTAGCTGACAAGTTTATCTCTCTCTGAGACAAAACATGGGAGGCTCATTTAAGCATGTGCCCATGCTCTTTCTCCTATGAACCCCTACCCACTTATTTAATCCAAAAACTCCTGTCTGTGGAGAATTTAGACAGTCCCCAACACTGCAAAGTCTAGACCTATGAGCTCCAAGACACTATCTGTTTTTGTCTTGATATGAATGAGAAAAATGGTAGAAATGAAGACAGGAATCAGAAATATCTAGTAACCAGCTGGAATATTAACGTTCTAAGACTTGTTTCTGTCTGCAACTGTGACCCATCTCTACATGTCACTGCACTAAAAAAAAAAAAAAAAAAAAAAAAAAAAAAAGTGTTTTCATGATGGACATTTGCTCATTGAGTTGGAGAGAAAATATTGGTCCCTCATTACTTTTCCTTGGAAGGCTGAACTCTTTTATGCTTTAAAATCTAATGGAATCCACCGCCCTAAAAAGGGGGCATAAATTCAAACAGTAATAGAAATATTGCTTCTCTATGGGTAAAAAAGGCACTGCACTGGCAGGACTGGCTCTCAGTCTCCTTCCTGGTAAACTTTAAAGAAATGTCATAAATAAAAACAGTGTATGTTTTTCTCTTTATGAAAATATGTATATGTCCATAAGTGTACACACATATACAAAGGAAAGATTTTAACTCTAACATAGTAAAACCGTACACAATAAAAAAATTATCAGGGAAAAATTACATTCACAATGTCCAGTCCATTTATATTTGGCATATTCAGAGAAAACACTGTATTATCTATCCTATCTTAGTGAATCCAAAGTTTTGTACCTAAACTATTTTCTTTCATAATTTGTACTATTATTCTAAGAGTATCTTTTTAGACCTTAAAACATCTTCTTACATAAACGACATAAACTTCTATGTTTGTCAACCTTATAAACTTTACATCTCTCATGTAAGATTTTTTTTTCTGAATTTGGAAACAAAAATTTATAACAATAACTATCTGATCTTTAACTCCATCAAAGACTTAAGAAAGATATAATATTACCTGAGTATATAAAAAGTTCAGATAAAACAAGTTCCAAAACTATGAGAAAGGACAGAAACAGCTGACTGCCTGAATAGTCACCCAAGATTCCTCTCCAACATTGGAACATCTGTCTTTGGCCTACAGGCCTAGATACCTGACAGACTTTTCTGTAAAGCAGGAATTTGGAAGGAGTAATCTATCTTGTCTTGGCAAAGTTCATCAGTATTTTTTTTTGTGTGTGTGTTCTGATTGTCCAATTTGAACAATGTACTATTAGCAATCAAGGCGAGGGCAGTTTCTTATTCAGTGGCTAACTTTTGCCAGGAAGAAAGCAAACTCTATATGAAAGTTCTTCAGAGCTCATCATCTTCTCTAAAGTATACTGGTACTGCTAGGGGCAGGCATGTCTCACTGTCATGAAAAGCCTTAGGTTATTAAAACGTTTTAAATGCTTTATTGTGTAGATCTTTGAAGTGTTTGAACACTACCCATCTACCTAAAATATATCTTTGTTTGACCTACAAATATACCTAACATGACTACAAGTTTGGTTGTTAAAAGTGACTACTAACATGCATTTCTTAGTTATCTTGAATAGTTTATAATGATGACTTTTAAGAACTAGAAATTTACATTACATTGTTAAATGAGCTACATTAGGCACAATACCTTAAACAAGAGTAGAAGCATATATACACTGTTTTAACAAAATAATCTTAAATTTGCATTAATATACAAAGTACCTTAAGAGTAGAAACATATATACAGTATAACAAAAATAACCTTAAATTTCTATCAATATAAAAAACCATATCAATTCAAAATGTTTAAGACTAGTAGACTCAATAATCTACTCTTTTACCCCATCATTTCTATACTATATCCCCCTTTTTTCCTTTAGAAAGAAATTCCTAAATCATTTGTTCAGTCTTTTTTGTGACCATGATTGATAATAACTTGTAACTAACCCTGCTAAATGATGACAAATATCCACAACCCATTGAATAAGCAAAACCACATACCCTACTTCTTGGGATTATGGGTGTCATATTCTCTAGACTGCTCCCTGTTGTCCTTAGGTGACAGTATCTTTGGGGAACCTGAGAAAATTGAAATAATGCATAAGTCCTGGGAAACATTTGTTGTTCAGTTTCTGTGCAATAGAAAAGCACAAGGATTTTCTGTAGTCCTGGCTAGAATAGTCTGTAAGGCTGAATCATTTCATCCAGCAGCCTAGAAGTTGTTCTGGATGTAGAACTCTGAGAAACTTCAACAGAGGTACTCTAAAAGGCTGGATCACCTGGGCCACCTGTTTTTATTGATTGTCATGCGCCACCTTGTCCCGCAAGGAGCACGAAACACCGGATCCTTCTCTTTGCAGTTTATTCGGGCCTTTAATTATCTTCTTGTCTCTCACTGACTCACTCTCACTCTCACTCTCAGACGTATGACGAACAACTCACTCTCTCACACACTCTCTCACGAACGAAGAACGACCCCGGGGGGAGTCTGCTCGTGGCTAAATACCCTCTGGGCCTCCAATCCTGGTAAGCCACGTGGACATCGCCCATAGGTCCTGAGGCGCGGAAGCAAGCCCCCATCCTCGCCTACAGCCAATAAGGAGTTGTTTACTCCCGAGAGCACTCACCATCCCATCAGGAAGGTGGAAGGCGGAAACCAGCGCCACCTTTAGGGTGTGGTACAACACAGCTCCCTACAATTGATGTCTGATCTCTTTGTTCTGAATACACACAAACTTTCAAAAATAACATACATACCTGCATTAGTACAAGTATAGACTGTACGTTGTACATAAGTCACTACAGATAATTTTTTGTTTTATGTTTGAGCATGTTAAATATATGTAACCTGTCTTATAGGGTTTTTCTTTTATGTCTGTAGTCAGAATTTTCAAGGTTCTCCAATCAAACTTGATTTCTATCAACCTTAAAAGAATCCACAACCTTTGTTTACTGTGGAAACAAAAGAATAACCTCTTCCCCAAAGCAATACAAATACTGACTTCCATTTTAAAGTTACAGCATTCCTAAACTATCTGGGCTGGCTTAATTTGGCATTCTCTCTTACAATGTCATGTCTCTCAACAGCTATTGTTTGGTCTGTATTTACTGAACACCTGAAACATTCTCTGATTGGATGAGACTAATTTTAAACTGCCATGCCAGTTGCCACATGGTTAAGCTTATCACATGAGACTAACATATGATAATGATGGTTGATTCCAGCCTAAAGACAGTGGCTGATAGCTGCACCTCTGTATACCAAGTACTTCAGGACTAGAAAACCACATCTAGATCTTTGTCCAGAACTTTTCTTAGCTTTCTTGGGCCCTAAGTTTGGATATTCAAACTCCTGTGTTTGACTCCATATATAGATAAGATTTTTCTTTGGGCTGCCAACTCACAAAAAGGGTACTGAGACTTTTTATTAATAATGAAAGCTCAGCTTTAGCTTAGGCTTGATTATAACTAGCTCTTATAACTTAAATTAACCCATTTATATTAATTTACATGCTGCTGCGTGGCTTGTATGTTTTACCTCTCCTCCTCCATATCCTGCTTTCTCTGAGTTCAGTTGACAACTTTCCCTTCCTTATACTCAGAGCTCTCTCTGTCCAGACAACCTGACTATATCTCTTGTTTAGCTATTGGCCAATCAGCATTTTAATTAAACCAATCATAGTGACATATCTTTACACAGTGTATAATTAACTCATAATTACACACTGTGTAAAGATATGTCACTGTGGAAGGTATGATCCTGAGGACCCAGAGCTACTGAATCTCCATGACACCCAGCAGCAATGGATGTCCAGGAAGACTTACAGTGAGGGCCAGTGTGGATAGTGTAGCAGAGAACAGGGGCCCCAGACCAAACCAATGATTCTTTGAGATGAATTCCTGCATTTAAAAATGAATGGATAAAAGGGTTTACTGCATAATTTACTGTGTTACTTTGCAGCTTCCATGATGATATATTTCCCTTTCTTCTCTTTCCTCTTTTCTTTTCTTATTATTTTAAATTTTCTTTTGTTTTATTTGGGGGAGGTTTGTGAGAACATAGGGCAGATGCAAGGGAATAGGAGATGAGTGGGATCGGAATGCATGATATAAAAGACACAAAGAATAAATATTTTTTAAATTAAAATAAATTACTTATTCATAAATTCTTATTTTCACATGTATGTGTTTTGCTTTACTGTGTTATAATAATTTCATTTTTTTTAGGAACTTGATTTTTGTGTGTTTTTGCATATATTTTCACTGTGCTATTATTCTATTGGCTTTTCAGTAGACTTCCTAGCAAGTTTGAACTGTTTCTTTTTTTCTTATTGCATTGTCTGCCATCCTCAGCTGAATTTCAAATAGGAACTACTACAGTGAGCAATAATATTTGTCACTAAGTAAGTCTGTAACTATATCACAGTTAATATCTAACACCTAGACAAGTATATTGCCATTGGGTTATCACATATAGCAAGATATATCATCAATGCAATGTCTCATAGACTTTTGATTTTGTTAATGACAAGATGAAAATACAGGCTGGAGACATAGCTTATTTAATAGAGTGCTTTTCTAGCATATAGGAAGCCCCACGTTTGATTGCCAGCCTCACATAAACCAGAGGAAATGATGTACACTGTAATTCTAGCACTTGGAAGATAGTGTGAAGTCCATTCTCTAATATAAGGAGAAGGTGACAGAGACAAAGGTGCTAAGGAGATTGTTAAGAGTTTGGGGGAGATGAGACATCTTTTATTCACTCCAAGAGAAGACCAAAAGGCACATGAAGGCTACCTGCAGTTAGGCCTACAGACAGACACACAGGCACTCTGGAGAAAGCAAAGACCTCTGACCTCTAGGCCACATTTACACAGTACCCACACAAAAGGGTATTCTGCCAAAAATAGTTCTATGAAAATGGATTAGATCACTGTTTACTTTTAGGTTCCTTAGACATCCGGTGACAGCCAATTTGTGCTGACTTAAGCTCCCGCTCCATGTCCGTACTTAACTCAGATCAGAAATTCAAATCAGCATCATATTGTCCAAACATAAACTGGCCTTTATAACCTTCTTCTCTTAACAGACAGGTTAAGGATGATTAGAGTTCAACAGTATTTTCTACTACACAGCAAGGTCAAGCCCAGACAGCTACATGAGAACATGCCTTTAAAAAGGATGGTATAAAATATAGAATTTGTTTATCTTGAACTATCAATTGAAATACAAGTATGTTAGCAGCAATTATGATTATAATGTCTATGTAGTCTGTTACATAGTTTATATGCTATGTATATAATACATGTTGATATAATATATTTAATAGAGATCATCTAAGATGTTGGCAGACAGAGAGATAGATTGACTCTGACAGGGACTTGGAAAATTGGAAAAGCTGAAAATCTATGCTTTGTGAATACTTCAAATAGCAGAGCAGTCCAGAGGGTGCTGGATCATAATGTTCAGTCTTTAAAGGCTTCCCCAGCAGAGTGGCCTGTGGGAAGTCCTGTTGAACAGTGTGAGACTGCTCCAGTTGAAGCTGTGTTTATTTGCTATCAAACACCAGAGCTCTTCTGGAAAAAAATGGAAACTTTTACAATCAGCATGAAAACAGAAATAAGCCAAATAATTATTGCAATGGTAGAAATAGTTGGAAAAGCAATGTTCAGTTTTGTATTAAATCAAAGTCAGAGTGCTTTTTGGCCCATTCTGTTAATGCTTTCTGTGACCATAAAATCTGGCAACAGGAAGGCAATGCAATACTGGTGAGAAGTGCCCATGTGAAGGGAGGTGTTTAGCAGACACAGCCCCCCGACACAAAGTGGGGTGCTGTAGCCCTGGCAGCTGAAACCTCTGAGCTATTCTGGGTGAACACTGCAGCCTACAGAGGAGCCTAATACTTTTGGTCATGGAAATCTTCCCCAGGCACACTGTGGGTTCCTGGCTTAGTGCTCTGATTGTCTCAGACTTTAGCTCTGCTCTAGAAAGGCCCTGACCAGGAGACAATGCAGCCCTCCCCAAAACAAAATAGAACAAGCAGCAAGCATCCTGCATGTGTGTGTGGGAGGGGCTGCTACAACTGTTCAGTTTAAAGCACATACATCCTAAGGCTGTGTGTGTGTGTGTGTGTGTGTATGTGTGTGTGTGTGTATGTGTGTGTATGTGGTGTGTGTGTGTATGTGTGTGTGTGTTGGTATATGGTCATTACTTGTTAGAATCTGAAAGCATTACAAATACACATGTCATAGGAATGGTGAGACAGCTCGGTGAGAAAAGATTCTGTTTTGCAAGCATGAGTACCTGACCTAAGATCCAAGCACCCACATACAAAGCTGCGGCGAGATGGCACATGCCTGTAAACTCATGACTGAGGAGGCAGGGATAGGAACACCTCTGAGTTTGGTGGCGAGCCAGTCTAACAGAAAGAGTAGCAGCTTCAGTGAGAAAAATGTCTCAGAAAATAAGATTGAGAGTAATAGGTGGACAAGGTTGAATGCTGGCCTCCACACAAGTACACACAGCCAAACATGCGTGACTCATTCAAACCCAGTGGCAGTTTCTAAGTTGAAGGATGAAACACCAATTTGATGTTTTAAAACTATTTTATACATTAAAAGTATACTTCTGTATTCATTTTTCCTTCAGTCCTCATTGGTGGACCACTAAGCAACCTGAGGCCTTCCAGAGCTCCAAACCTCTAGCTGATTGACATTCTTCTTTGTCTAGTCTTTTGACAGCATTCTCTTTTTCCTGAAAGCAACAGTATTTGGATTGGATTATACAGCAGATCTTGAATCTCATGAATTCTTCTCTTCTCCAGTTGGATTATCCATACTTTCCTAACTTTACTTTCAGAAATAATTTGAAGGCTTCTGATTGTTTGTTTGTTTTGCAGGAGATGGTACGTTATTCTATAATGTTAAAATATAATTTTGGAAGCAGGAGTTACTTTTATGTCTCCAGATCTCTCAGCGGTTCCTGTTTGCTCATTTCCCAGAGCCAGCTCAGATGTGGTTGTCCCTGAAGCATCTCACCAGTCCTTGCCTCCTCTTGGTGCACAGAAACTAGTCTCGTTCTGATGTCTTCACTCGTGCTTTGAAAACCCACCAGCAATTAGAGCTGTGGTTTCTGTTTTTGCATAGATGTAACAGCATATGGCTGGATCAGTGGAAAATCTGAGTTTCTATTTCCCTACACACCCACTGTGTATGCCGGGACGTTTAGCTGAAAAAGCACTTCAGCAGCATTAAGAACAGACGTATGTGTGTCTAATGTTGTGCATAAGTGCCAGGTAGGGAGAGCAACATCTGGTGCTGTTACACAATGCACTGCACCTTCCTAGCAGGGGACTGGAGACAAAGGTGGCCGTCCTTGTTTTTCCTACCCCTGGGGACTTGGGAGCATACTTCACTGGCTCATATTTGTTTTTCTGTCGATATTTGCATAGTGACTCTTAGCGACTCTCTCTCTCTCTCACACACACACACACACACACACACACACTCACACATTTTCCCTCCTCCTCTCTGCTCTCTCCTTTACCCACTCCTTTGTGTGTGTGGCTGTGCATGTATATGCACGAATGTCTGTAGAGCCCAGAGTTCAATGTCTCATGTCTTCCCCTGTCCTAAGCTGTCCTTTCAATTCTTGTCCTGCCTTCAGAGGGTGTACTTATGGGAGGAAGGACAGTATCACCAAGAAATGTGGCTTTAGGGCAGGGATGGACTGCTCTGCTAAAGGCACAGAACCCCTTCGCACACCAAAGAACTCCAGGTTCAGGAAAGAAAAAACAAATGAGAACGGCCTGTGATTTGCTATGAATCATGTTGAGTGGGCTCTAACCTAACCTAGCACGTTTTTCATCTGTGGCTAGGAAGACAGAACCAGTCTCTACCCAGAAGAGCACTTGGGCTGAGATGACAAATCCAAGTTCTCACTGTCTCTGTTGGGGCTCAGTGGGGCTGCAGACACTCAAGGCTGAAATCCCTATACTGGGAAGAATGCAAGCAGCCTGCCCTCTGAGAGAACACGTGTTTTTGTAATTGCAGACACATTTCTACAGCGACACCATGCCAAATTCTATTTTTACACTCTGTAGACAATTAGCAGTTTGTTCCCACCCCAAATATGCACAGGCAAATGTGCTGAGAGTGAACTGTGGGCTGGGGACACTGCTTTAGATGTCCCAGTCCAGTCTGCCTTCCGCTCTCCGGGCAGCATGGCTCTGAGACAGTGTGGGAAGCAACCGACTGCCAGACATGTAGAAGCCATTGTAGTCTGCACTTTTTGGTGTGCCAGAGGGAGCTCTGTGGCTTGGTGGGAAGAAGAATTGAATTGCTTGAAAGAAAATATGTGAGAAACTGTTGGCTGAGAGGAGAGGGTGACCAGTGCAGGGTCAGTGGTGTGGTTTGCAACACAGGCTGGGAGATGCCCGGTGAGGGAGGAGGGACCCACAGACTTCTCAAGTTTTACCCTAACCTTTCCGTTTTGGAAACAAAGCCATTGAGAACAGTAGTGCCTGCCTATGTGATACCACAGACAGAACCTCTTTTATTCACTAGTAAGTATTTAGAATTAAGGAATTCCCTTTCTTCGAAGAAACTATAGATTTTTGCTTCATTCTTCTAACTCGCCCACCATATTTCTGCTTCTTATAGATGATTCTAGAAATGTCCAATTGAGGCTGTCTTTGATTTGTTTCCTTTCTTTCCTTCCCATCTTAGGCACATAAAATGCTCCCCTCCTGCCATTGTCTTCCTCTTCATTCTCTTCTGTTTTTCCTCCTTTGTTTTGAAAGGGCCTCACATAGAATGAGCTAGCCTTGGACTTAGCACCTAGGCAAAATGGCTTTGAAGTCCTCATCACCCTGCCTCCCTATAGCTGAAAGAATGTGTACCACCACACCCAGCTGAAGAAGTCAAGGGACAGAGCCTAGGGCATCATCCTACATGCTAGGAAGGCAGTCTGCCAGCTGAGCCACACAGCCCTGCAATGCGCCAAACACTGGGACACTTCCGGTTTCAGTGTTTTCTAAGAAGTACCTTTTTCTTGCATCTGTTTTCTTGGAACTCCTCGGCACCTAGATTTTACCCATCTTGATGTATCTTTAGATTTTCCTGCACTAATATTTTCTCGGTTTGTAAGACATGTCTTTACCTATGCATGCTAGTACATGTGAATACGATAGAGACTGGCATCCTTGAGACTTTTACACTCCTATATTGAAGCTCAAAACTTGTTCATGGCTATTTTAGAATTTTCTAAATACCACAGGTTTTTTGTTTTTGTTTTTTTGTTCTTTTTTTTTGTTGTTGTTCTTTTTTTAGAATTATCTAATTTTTTAGTATTTTCCAATCTCACCATCCTATTGGCAAGTTCCTAGTTTGCATCACTTATAAATAGATTCATTTCTTCCATCTGCGTTTATTATTGTTCTTTCTTTCTTTGCCACTCTGACTAGGCCTTTCAATATGGAGTAAATGTAGGTGGTAAGAATAGACAGCGCTGTCTTTTCCCTAACCTTAGGGGGAGGGAATTCCATCGTTTACTATGAAGGGTGATGATGGCTGCTGTGGTTTTTAAACAACAACAGAAGATATTTTTGTAGATTTGCTTCTTTTGTTGAATAAACCTCCTTGTGTTGCTAATTTGTGGAAAGCCTTTTCTTATCATGCACAGATGGTGAAGTTTGCCAAACAATGTTGCTTAATCTGAGATATGAGTGCTCTTAATTTTGTTGAAAAGGAGAATCGCATGAATTTTCTTATGTTGAATTGTGGCCCCAACCCCCTCCTGGTAAGCCCCAACTGAGTAGCGTATGTACCTGCATTCGACCGAGCAGTATTTTGTGCAAGAGTTTATATGATCCTCTAAATATTTTTTATTTTCCTTGTTAAACAGAAATTGTTCTTTCCCAGCTTCCCAGCCATGTTAATGGTTCTGGACAACTGTACAGAAGTGGCCCCTGTGGCCTACAGTCAAAGCATGAGCTCTCTTCTCCTCATGGGTCACTGGATGGAGCCTACAGTGCCTGGAGGCAGAAATAGAGTGAGGCTTAACTCATGGCTAAGAGAAACCTCACCCAGAGTACTTGTGGGCCAGGGCACACTCTGGGCACACCGACAAGAAACCACACTGAGCTTTGACGACTCCTGCATTGAGTCTGTATAAACTGGACTATCAAGTGACTTCATGAGACCAGGAGTGAGTGGTCAGTATATGTCTTCCCTGAACATCTGCTACAGTCAGTCTTCTCAGAATGGCACTAGGAGGTGGGACATTTTAGGTGTAATTAGGAACTTTGCTTGGTGGCTCAGGTCTTCAGTGGCAGCTAAGGGGAAGCCAGTGCAGGAGGATCAGACTTTCAGGGCTCACTTGGGCTACTGAGGGAGTTCAAATCAGCAACTTGGTAAGACCCCGTCTCAAGTAAAAAGTAAAAAGAAAGTTGAGACTTCAGCTTCCCTAGCAAGTGTGAAGCAATGAATTCTCAGTACTGTAAAATAGTAAGTGAATGAGTGAATAAATAAGTAGTTAAT
Organism: Sigmodon hispidus; assembly: GCA_004025045.1. Taxonomy (NCBI): domain Eukaryota; kingdom Metazoa; phylum Chordata; class Mammalia; order Rodentia; family Cricetidae; genus Sigmodon; species Sigmodon hispidus. The sequence goes on from PVIH01011565.1 coordinate 34,534, forward strand.
TCAGCCATATAGTCCTGCCCTTATGAACTGAATCCTATAAGAAGGACGTCTCAGTATGGAGTAAAAGTATCACACTGCCGCTATCCACTTATTTGGTTCCTCTGCTTTCCACTGTGTGGTAATGTAGTAAATCGCATGGCTGGTGATACTTTGATTTTTGAACTTCCCAGGCTCCTAAGTCTGAGCCAATAAACTTCTGCTTATTATAAGTACAGTCAGTGGTCTGTCGTAGAACTGTAGAATGGAAAAAAGCAAGAAGAGTATAAGGCTTACTGAGGCACCAAGATTTGGCAATTAATTTGTTAGCATTGTATGGAGCGCCTCATCAAGTCAAGTCATAGAATTATAATGGGCCGCACAGACATAAAGTTGCTCAAAGGTAATGGCAAAGCAATGTCACTCACATCAAGGCTTCACGCCTATTATGCAAAATTGTAGCCAAGTCAATGCTATTTGGACAAAATATTCAGAGTCTAGTAAGTCTTCAAAACCTAGTCAAGAGTCATAGTGATTATTCACCAGTATATCCCTGGAGACGTTGATTCATTTCTAGGTCACAAGGATATAAAATTAAGATTTCTGATCTGAATATTTAATGAAGAGTTTTGACTAGCCATCTCTGTTTTAATTAAGGCAATCAGAGAGCCTTTGTCATTAGACAAGGCCACAGAAACCAAGTGACATGCTCAAAATAGGAGTCAGTTACTGATCATGCCAACAGCTGGAGGAACTGTGGGTAGCTGTGCTGGAATGCCTCTTTCATCCTTTCCTAAATGACATGTTTACTTTAGTCAGCCATATTTACCCACAAAGTGACATATAAAGGGAGGAGATAGATCAGTAGTTTAACATACTACCAAGTCTCACCTGGTAGCTTATCTTACACACACACACACACACACACACACACACATACACACACTCATACAGTGCACCTATGCACACATACAAGCAAAAAAAAAATAAAATAGAAAGGAAAAAATGCCTGGATGCTTTTATTTATCATTATTTTTAAGTGGCAAGGGAGTAATATTAGGTAAGAATAGAGTTAATCCTAAGCCTGGCACTACCTGTGGGCCCCATCCTGGATGTCATACCAAAATAGCAAAAGCGCCTGAGCAACTGTCATGCCACTCTGCAATAAGCCATCTTTACTGGCCTTGGGGGAGGACGCTCTAAGCACAGAGCATCTAAGAGCCAATGCAGGTGAGCCTGTGCCATCCGATACCTGGACTCACTGTCCTCACACCTTGCCTGACAATCCTTTGATGGCCAGATTTCTCAACACCAATTTCACCTCCAGAACTGTCTCCTGTCACCTCTTACTCTGAAATGGCTTCTTCTGGTCCTGGTACTGGAGAGTCACTCCTTTAATTGCTCTTGTGAATGTGGTAATGAGGGGTTCCGGCTTTCCTCTTCAGCCACTGATACTTCTGTTCCCTCTGTTCCCGTCACAGCCACCTTTTTTGCCTTCTCTAGCTCCAAAGCTGCTTGTAACTCGATCCTTTTGTCTGCAGATAAATAGTTCCCTTGGGAAGTCACATCATGCTTTCAACTCTCCCTTTTGTCCTTATGATAAACAATTTAATCAATATCTCTTTGAGTTTTTATTTAAGATTATTCCCCCAGTACTTCCACCTCCTCATATCACAAAGTTATCTGTTTACTGGTGAAAAACAACTATGTGGGAAGTTTCAAAATATATATATGTATGTATATATATGTGTGTGTGTGTGTGTGTGTGTGTGTGTGTATGTATGTATATTAAGTTACATGCACCATGGTTGCCAGAACTTATATTTTGATGGGGAGTTATAAAAGACTTGCCACAAAATGGGTTGAATAAGTCACTTTCTCCTGAAAAACTGTGTGTGTAGAAAACATGCCTGCCTGTTCTTCTCCTAACCATGTCTGCTAAACTCTCTCCAGAGACCTGATACCTGATTTGTCTTTGGCCCATCAGAGGTAGAAAGAACAGCATGCTTGCTGACACTTCTTAGAAGTATGTTCACACTCAGCAACACACTGACCTTAGCTTCACCTCCTCTCCACACACTGAGATTTTTGCCTGACTTTCTGACTTCATCTCCCAACTTTCTTCCAAACTATTCTTTGGTGCTTATAATACTGAGCATTTTTACCTTGAGAAGTATTGTGCTTTTTCATTTTACCTTCCATACCAAAAACCTGCTTATATAGAAATCACACGTTCATTTGGTGTGCCTGAAATCTTGTATGTGTTAAGAACTGGATCACTGTTTACCATCTCTGGGAAGCGGTCATGGGGAGACTGGAGACAACAGTGATCTTTTTCTGACTCCTGCTAAGTTAGGCCCAAGTGCTTTGGGTAGTGATTCCACTGCACACCGCCTCTCACTGAATCCCCTAACACCACTCTGTGGCTTTTCATTGCGTAGACCCCTTCATCCCTTTCTAGGTCTTTCCCTCTACTCTATTGAATAGTTTAAGGCTTAAAAATGTATTATAAGTATACAAAGAAAACCTTCATGTTTATTTGATTGATTTGTTACATTAGCTTATAAATAATCACTTTTATAATTTATAATTTTAAATTATAAATTATAAAAATTATAAAATTTATAATTTTTGTTGTTGTTGTTGTTTTCCTTTGAGACAGGTTTCTCTGTGTAGCTCTGACTGTCCTGGAACTTGCTTTGTAGATTAGGCTGTCCTCAAACTCAGAGATCTTCCTGCCTTTGCCTCTCAAGTGCTGGAATTAAAGGCTTGTGCCACCACCTGCCTGGCCTATTATGCATTCTTATTCAGATTGCTTTACTCTGACTATGAATACCAGCCTAGGTTTACTTCATGCAAGCAGAGAAGTGTCCTCACCGTTAAGGAAACCCTAAATAAACTAAGGATCTGAATCCTGTCTGAAATTGTCATGTACCATGGTGTTATGCATAGTACAAGCACCACAGCTGCTGAAACTGGAGACTAAACCACACTTGGCCAACAGGTTCCTTCTCTGGTTAGGGTTGACATCTGTGGTCCATGATGTCTCCATGGTGGCAGTCTCCAGTGCACCACACATAGAAGGCCACCAGGAAGCCTGCTGGCATTTCTCCGGAAAAAAAGTGCAATGAAGAGGGAACCTGGAGACCCCTCTGATGTTACATTGTCAAACACTTTATAAAGTGATGAGAGGGATGCAGTAGGCTTATCAATTTTTTCTTTTCTGAGAGTCAATTAAAATGTGAATCTTAATTATTTTAAAATGCATAACACTCCGACACAGAAGAACAGTTGGGGCTCTGCTGCCAAGAACTAGTATAAACAGCACTGGTGATGCATATTTATGAGAATGCTTTGTATCTGGATTAAAATATTTAAAAATAATATAGACTATGACAATATTAATACCATGCCACAAGGTGGTGGCACATGTCTTTCATGCCAGCAGTCAGGAGGCAGAAGCAGACAGATCTCTGCATTCAAGGTCAGCCTGGTCCACAGGAAGAGTTCCAGGACAGCCAGGGCTACACAGAGAAACTGTCTTCAAAAATAAAATTAAATAAAACTGATATTAACACCTAAATGTAGAGCTACTCTGTAGTCTAGTAACCTATGTGATTTGATGGAAAAATAAAATTTAAATATATTCAGTTCAGAAGAAAAGTTCTATGAGATGAAAGTTGGATGGAATATACTGATGCACATCTGTAATCCCAGCTCTTGAGAGGTGGGGGCAGAAGGGACAGGAGGCCAAGATTAGCTCCAGATATACAGTGAGGCTGAGGCCAGCCTGGGCTACATGAGACTTTGTCTAAAAAGCAAACAAATAATAATAACAACAAACATCTAGGCCAGAACAAAACCAAAGTAACAAACGGGAATATTATTTTCTAAACTGAGACAAGCTTAGAGATAAATATTAAAACAAAGCGTCTTCTTGAATTAGGAAGAAAATCATATATTCATAAAGCTTCCAAGAAGAGAACTGAGAAAGGATGCCATTGATACAAGATACAGGCTTCAACATGACCAGACTGAAGAGAAAATATTGGAAAATTGAAGAGAAATACTAAAGAACACGTGGTAAATGAATATTTGTTTTTGAGACAGGGCTTCAGTTAACACAGGTTAGGGTCCAACTCACTATATAGTCAGTGCTGACCTTGAACTCCAGATTTTCCTGCCTCCACCTCTCAAGTGCTTTATTTCAGAATGTGTACCTGGTTTATATGGTGTTGAGGAATCAAATCCAGAAATTTATGTATACTGGATGATCACTCTACCTAGTGAACTAATGTTCTTGCTTGGCATTTAAATTGTTTTGGAACTGTATCCTCTATTAGGAGGCCCATCAGGCCTCTGGGGAGGACATTTCTGCTTGCTCAGTTCTGGGCTCAGAATTCCTTGTCAAGTACTCAGCAGTTCATTTTCTGCTCATGTGGACATGGACACTCTTGTCTGTAGAGCAGAGATAACATTCAGATCATTTGCATGGGTTCATTGTGAGAACCAAGTAAGTTCATGTCAAACACCTTCAGAAAGTCTCCAAGTACAGTGTTAGCTGCCAGAAAGGTTGCTGGGTGTCAAACATTGAGTAGGTGGTTACAAGAGCCTTATAGTATGACTGCTCACGTTAGCTTCTGTAAATCAGTGCAGCCTGAGGAAACTTTATCAGCAAACTTGAAAACAGAACACACTTAATCTCTCACACCCAAAGTCTTTAAAGTACCATGGGGCAGAATGGAATCAAACCACCAGTCAGCTTGGATTAAGGAAGTATTGGTCACAGTGTTCCACACAGCTGTTGCTTCTGTTTAACCCATCCAGGATCATCACCAAAGCCTAGCACCACCTTCTTTGCAATGCCAGAGAAGTTTTCAATGTTGAAAATTACATGTGAGCCATTAACAAATGATTCTGGATGCTGGGAATTTTTTTTTGCCCCAAATTACGTGGATATTTAATATGTGTTTCAACATCACTGTTAAAATATGATGTGCTGATTTTCAGTCCGTATCATATAGGCCTTCTGGATGATGATACTGTGACAGTGTGTAATAAGTACATCTTGGGTCTCCCCAGCCAACCCTGGGTTGCTGAACTGGCTTTTGGAGAAAGAGTGTGGTGAATGAAGGGACAATAGACATTTTGGTTTAGGCAAATGCCTTATACTTCACAGGGATTTTCTGCTTAGAACCTTTCATGGCTTCTTTTATTTCATTTTAGGAAAAATATGCTTTTAAATGTTTCACTAGCAAGATAGTGAACTAGGGAAATGACAATCACAATGTAGAGTGCTTGCTGCATGAGAAGGGTATGAGTTCAGATCCACAACACCCATGTAAAGAGCCAGGCATCGTGATCTATCTATGATCCAAGATCTGGGGCAATAGAAACAAGTTAATCCTTGTGGCCACTGGCAGTCTAACCTGATTGGTGAACTCTAGGTTCAGTCACAGCAGTGGTTCTGAACCTTTCAAATGCTCCAACCATTTACTATAGCTTCTCATGTTGTGGTGACCCCAACCATAGCGTTATTTTGTTGCTGCTTCATTGCTGTAAATTTTGTTACTCTTGTGAATTATAATATACATACTCAATATGCGACTCCAGTGAAACCACTGAGTTAAAATCTCTGTCTCAAAGCAATGAAGTGGAAAGTAATTGAACAAGACACCTATATTGTCTTCTGACTTCTCTGTGCATGTGCATATGCATGTGGGTATACATGTGCACATACATGTATACATGTATGCACACACGATATATATTTCTAGGAGCATTGGGTATTTCTTGAAAATCAAGTGCTATAAAACTCACTGTTGATACTAATTTACAAGTTGTGACACTAATTTGGTGTTACGTTAGTGTCATATTAGTAATCAGATGCTCCTAAAAATATCAGAGCCTGAGCTACTAAAATATCTTTGGAAATTTGGAGCCTGTAGGTTCAGTGTGTGCACATATGGCCGGCAGAGAAACGAAGGTGGAGCTAGCATTTCCAGGAGCCTGGATGAGCCATAGCTGCAAAAACGGGAAACATTTTCATGTTTATGAATAAGCTCAGAGTTTGCTTTGGTGTGGACACAGTAGGATCTGAGTTACTCTTGTGTCTCTTCATGAAAGAACCCTCTTATCTTTGTTGAATTCCCAGTGACTGAGGGTTTGGAAGAATCAATGCTCCCAAGAACTCTGCTGAGATTCCTAAAGGCATCCTTTCACTTTCTCGCTTGGCAGTAATCCTTGCAAAAGCTATCTTCATATTTATATGACATGCATCAAGAATAGCACTGTGGTTCCCTATTGTACTGTTCGCTGCCTGTGACACTTGAAGAGATGTGCGTCAGTCCATCATGGTGATATAAGGAAATGTACAACCCAAAATGTTGCACAGATTGACTAGGAATGGATTAGATATGAATGAGCTGTGCTATATAATCCAGTGAATGAATAAGTGGTCCTTCTAAAATATAACTGTAGTATAGAAGACTTTGAGATCAAAACTCAACGAATTCTGGCTAATGTACAACCAAAACCAAGTACAGACAACCAGCTTTCTTTGAAACAACCCCAGGTGGCTTCAGTGTAATTTTGCCCTAAGGAAGGGACAGCATCTGAGATTTCTAAGTTCTCTTTAAACTTGTTTGCTCACCGATTTTCTTCTCTCAAGGGCACAGCACGTGCTGGGAATGTCATGAGCATAAGATGTGGACTTTGCTATGTGTTTAACTCTTTTTCTTTCTCAAGGTGTGGCCGAGTCACCCAGGTGGTAGTGGTCCTATAGGATCAGCAAGCTCTGGCTTTTTCCCAGAAATCTGTAATTAGAGAAGAGGCTTAGGAAAATAATCACACTGATGATCTAAGAGCAAAGAAAGAGAGGTAAGGACAAATGTATTGGCTTCTGAACTCTGAACATGTGATCGCCACTCTCATTGTCAACTAGATTGCCTTCAGAATCCATAGAAACACACTTCTAGGTGGCTCAGAGAATCTTTCTCAATATTTTCTTCTTCCTCATATTTGTGCAAAAACAGATTTCTGAATATATTGAAAAGTTGCTGAAAGCACTGCTATTTAAAAATGGGATAATAGTAGTTGCTCACAAAGACTACCAAACAGTAAAGGCTGGAGGGATGCAGCTCACTGGTAGAGCATACACTCGGTATGCACAAGGCCCTGGGTTCAATCTCTAATGCCACAAGTAACCAAACAAACATCAATAGCAGCCACCATGAGTACAACTTTCAAAATTTTTCATGACTTCAAAACATAGCTTACTAAGTGTGTTTACTCAGAAAGAATTTAGGCAAGTGAAAAATAGCTATAGTTCTAGAATATGTTTTTGGCTATCTTACTGGGTAGTCACACAACTTGACAAAAATGGTGAGGCAGAGGCTGGAGAGAAACCTCAGTGGTGGAGAGCATTTGCTACTAAGTTCAGTTCCCCACACCCACACATTGGTTTACAAGCACCTGTAACTGCAGTCCTAAGGGGCCCAGTGCCCTCTTCTGGCTCTGTAGGCATCAGGCATGTAATGTGGTGCACATACATACACACCGAAAAAAACCAAATATTTTTTATAAAAGTTAAATATGACAACTTAGATAAGGTTCCCTTATCTCATGTGCTATTTCATGAGACTATTTAGGTAAAATAATGATGCTTAAACATTGTTTTATAATGCTTTTAGATTGTTCAAGTATCAGAAAACATGCATGCTGAGCTTAAAAAAAAAAAAACAAAAAAGGAACAACTACTTCTCTATAAAGTACATTTCATTAGGATGTAAGAGAACAGGGATTTTGATTTCAGCTGGACTGTTTAGCAGCCTGAAAGGTAATTCTCACACTTTATGTTTCTGTTTCCCATTCCCTTAGGTGAATGCCCTGTGCTTATAGCAATGGGACGGTGTCAGTGATGGAAACATGCATATCCAGTCTGTGCATGGATGTGCCTGTGAGTATAAGGTCTGAGGAGAAGCAGTCCCTGGCAATTAAGAGACATACAATGCTAGCTCTGGAAGCACAGGCACAAAGCTATGCATTGCTCTCCCCTTTCTCCAGAGCCTGGCAAAAGGCTCAGTACTAATGGGCATGCAATAGACAGTCAATTATTCCAAGAGTAAATGTTTACAATTCTCAAAATGTGTTATGAAAAAGGAACTCTGCAGAGTATATGCACAAATGCAGCATGCTATTATAAACAGACCCAAACAAAGCGTTTGTCAGTACAATTCTGTTTTTTTCATTTTGAAATTAGTACTCTGAGGGGTTGGGGATTTAGCTCAGTGGAAGAGCGTTTGCCTAGCAATCGCAAGGCAGAGTGAGTTGATAAGAGACACACATTTCCCCAGGCCCGTAGCACCAGCTGGGTTGGTAACAGTGCAATTGGGTGTCTAGAAAGCATCGCTGTAGCTTCAGTTAAAGGCCAGAAACTCATTACCATTGCTGCTTCTACTTCTACTCTCTCTCGGAACCTCCCCCTAAGCACTCCAGCCCAAAGAGCAGATGCCAGAGCCAATGTTCTCCCAGCTCCACTCATTGCCAATGCTGGGACATGGCTTTCTGCAGGAACTGGGTGCTGTCATCCCCAAGATGAATTCCAGGGACAGTATAGAGTCTGCATAGG
>PVIH01011565.1:43238-68533 GCA_004025045.1 Sigmodon hispidus
AAAAAAAAAAAAAAAAAAAAAAAAAAAAAAAAAAGATTTTTAGTGAGTTCTACTCTCAGCCCTGATCTAACTATAGGTTAAATCAGGCTTTCATGGGGGTCAAAACAGGTAGATTCCAGGGGCTCCCTGGCCAGCGGTTATCAACCCAGTGAGACACAAAGTGAACCGCACCTGAAAAGTGACACCTGAGGTTGCCTTCTGGCTTCTACATGCATATGCACATGTCTGCACATGCATACACATGTACAAACACACCAGATATAAAATATAACCCAAACCTGTATGCCAAGGGCAAAAGAGATATGAGAAACCTGAAACCGTTCACCTCAAATGCTCACCACTCAGTCAGATGTCTACAAATGAAATCTAAAGGACCCAAGCCCTGCCTCGGCCTCTACCTTAGGCTTTATGTACTGTAACCGTGACTGTAGGCATAAGATCATGTTTAATCTGCTTTTGAACTAGCTTACTTTAAAAAAAAAATAATGAGGAATGTAGAACTTATCTCTTTTACTATTTAAAAATTGCTTTAAATGCATTAGTTGGCAGATCCCCGCATCAGTAGGTAAAATACCCTTTTTAACAATGCCAGCATTCTCTAGGCCTCTCTTAAACCCTCATTATTCAATAGTGTCTCTCTCTCCCCCCTTGCAGGCTTTTGGGCAAAAGTGACTGGTGGTTCAGGTGCTCAGGAAGCCTCTCCTTCCATAGTTTCTATGTGAACAGTGTGTGCGTCTATGGAATTACTAATTATACCAGAGCTCAGTGCATGAATTCAGAACTTAATTAGGAGAGTTGACTTTTAATGTAAATTATTTCTCCAAATTATGCATTCCATAACAATATTTATCCCACTGAGCTGCCATTCTAAGAATTTTAATCATAATCTCTTTTTCAAAGTAAGACTCTTTCTCAAGCCTTTTTTATGAAGCCAACTATTTATATGAAGTGTTTGGCAAGCAAGAACAAATCCCAAAGTCTATTTGGAAATAACAACAGCCAAACGTGCTTGATCCATAGTTACGACCTCTCGAGCCTGGCTAATCCAATCTAAGTTTACATTTGGTATGTGTGAGTGTGTGTGTTTCTAAATGCAGGGACCTGAAGATATAACTGTCCTTTCAAATAAACACTGAGTCAGAAAGAGTATCGACAACGTGGAAACCATTAGAAAATGGATGTGCATATTTCAGCATTTAATGATTTCCCTCCACATTTTATCAACTATTGTGTGATATTTTAGAATCTTCTAGAGATCATGAGATTGCTTAGTGGCAGAGGCACTTGCCATCAAGCTGGACTGAGTTAAATCCCTGGAACACTTATGGTAGAAGAAGAAAACAATTTCTTCTTCTTTTGTGTGTTCTTTGACCTACACTCATACACAGACACACCATACATACACTATACACACACATATATACCACAGATATAACATACACACTACACACGCACACACACACAGATGAAGGAGAGGGACGTGGGAAAAAGGGATATGGAGAGAGAATTGATAAATTACAAAAAAAAAGCTCTAGGGATATTTTTCTATAATAGTTTGATATGAGGGACAGGCCATCTCCAACACTCAATGTGCTGCCTTGGGTAGAAGCAGGACCATCCATAGTCCTCATGACACTGACATATTACATTAAGAGTTTTGAGAGGGTTGAGAGGATTCCTCCTCTGCCTCAAAGACTGTCTTATTCATCTAGATGACTTTATCTCAGATAAGAATGTCTTATAAACAAGCCACTGTGAATAAAGATGCTAGGTTGATCACATCATGTCCTTCTTTTGACTCATGTCTTATGAGCTAAGAACAGTGGTATAAACATTCTGATCATGGCTGGTCCCTTCTCCATGGATCATCACAGAGCTTTTCCTGCAGAGTGCCTCAGTGGGAAGCCTTTCTCTTCCTGCTCCAAAGGTTTAAGTTATGGTGATGGGACTATAGGACTGCAGGTGAGTGAACTTTACCAGTGCTTACTAAACAAAGTACAATGCCAGTCAGGAGTCCTACCATGGCCCAACTTCATAAAAATAATGCATATAAAAGGCATCATCCAGTTTCCTCTAGGTCTAGGGAGTTGCAGAGAAGAGAGAAAGCAGTCCTTCTGCTACGAAGTGATTTCTTCATGAAGGGAACTTACAGAGGGGTCCCCACAGAAAAACAAGTTTTCCTGGCAGAAAGTTATGTGAAGCGTTCCTATAATGGCCATGGCCTCTAATCTAGCAACCCTAGCATTTGCATTAAAAAACAAACAAACAAAACAACTTTGTGTTCTTTCCTTAGTTTCTTCTGCTCAAAACACTGTTAAAATTACCTTTATTCTTGAGTCCACAATTTACTAAACTTTCATCACTCTGGATTGATTAAAAGTGACAACACATTATTGGTTTATAGAGAAGTCATACATTTGAACAAGTTATATATTAAATTATTTTGAATTTTTGTCATTCTGGTTTGTGAATCATTAAGGTATTTAAAAATATATAGAAGTAGTGGCCCAATGTTTGTTTGAATATTCGTTTTTATTTTCACAAGCTAACGAACTGTGATTATGATGAAGAGATGATGATTGTGTATTTGTGATAGCTTTGGTAGCACTAACCACACCCTCCCTGATCTGCTCTGGTTATATAATGTCCTCTAAACAGTCCAGGCAGTGATCATCACCTTGTTGTATATCATGAAACTGGGTGTCAGGAAAGTAGTCAGGTATCTCTCAGGTTATCTTTCCATTAGATGAGGTCTCCTGGTGAGAACCAACAAGTGGTTGGACTTATTTTGGGGGGGGGGGCTGAAAGAAATTTGTGCCTGGGCTTAGAGACCTAACAGAAGGAGCAGGTGGAAGCCAGGATTTGAATGGGTCCTTTTTTGTGTTCCTGAAGCCTCACAGTGGAATGACTCTGAAAGGGTCAAGCCATTTAAAAGGTAGATCACACCTCAAATGCTTCAGAGGAGTTTGCCAGTCCTTTGGGAGCTCAGCCCAGAGCTTTCACAGTGGCACTTCTATCACACGTTGTTGGTCGCAATAATGACAGGCCAGACTAGAGGCAATTGGGCAGAGGAGCAGAAGCTGTCTCAAGAATGTGAAAGCATCAGAAAATATTTGGCTTCTGTAACTGGCCACAACCAGAGCAGAAGACCACACAGATGCATGGAAAAGGGAAAGCCCAGCCAAAGGAGGAAATGCAGAGGTCTGCTTTAATTCTCATACTAATAGGTCACCACAGTAAACTAAGCCTGTGTGAAACGCACACTGAAATGAAAACCCCCTGCATTCCACAGAAGCACCTCAACAGTCAGGAACAAACAGAAGGAAAGCTAATACCTTGTTTGATGGAATAACAAATTAAAATATGACTTCAAGCCCTCTTCTTTAGTATTTACCTCATTATTCCATTTCACTGTTAGAAATAATTTACAAGATTTCTGCACGGGAACACATATTTCCATAGGAGAAGAAAGTGTCGTCTAATGTGTCATCCACGTCAAATGATGATGTCAACAGGGAAAAACCCCAACGTCCAAAAATCAGGGTGAAAGTAATAATGTATAAAAACGTCAAGTTGCACTAATCTAAGGAATTGATGGAGAAAAATCTAGACGTAACTGCAATCTCAGAGACTCCAGTTAATTCATGAAAGGACACGTCAGCAGGCAAGTCACACTGGGTCCATACCCTGGTGGCTTTCCGGAATACATGCTGCTCAGAGCTTCTCATAAAATTCAGAGCAGGAGACAAGTGAGTGCAGAAACAAAGTACATTTATCAATAAAATATTTACATAACAATAAACACATGCTTCTCACTTAATCATCCAACCCACTGGAGACATTCTGTGCACTATAAGCTTTTTAAAATGGTTCAGGCAAGGCTAACTTATTTTCCTAATCTATAATATATGATTTAAGGAAGACTCATGTGCAAAAAGTACCATTTTGTTTTTGTAGCGGTGCTAAGAATTTAACCCAGGACTGTTTTTATGCTAGGCTCTACAATTGGGCTGCATCTCCATAGTGTTGTATTAGGTTTTATTTACAATGCAATAACATAATCCAACTACACCATAGATTATAGAAAAGAATGAAATTAATTCATGGAATAATATATAACATGCAATTATATAATCTTTCCCATATTTATATAATTAATTTGTAATTTTCAAATGTAATTTAAAATATTCATCCTGGTATAGCATTGTATGATTTGTATACATCATTTACACACACACACACACATATCCATATATAAGTGGATTTTTCAATAGAACCATCAGCTCCCCAGTAATAACACAGATATTATGAAATTATAAGCTCAGCCAATATCTTAGACTTATTTCTAACTAGCTCTTACAACTTAAATAAACTCATTTCTATTAATTTAATTTGTGCCTCATGGCTGTATTACCTCATCTCCATATTGCCCATCCTCCTTGCTCTGAATCTCCTGGCATCTCTGCCTTTTCCCAACAAGGTCATTTCTGCCCTGAAAATCCTGCCTAAGTATTAGTTGTTCAGCCTTTTATTAAACCAATCAAAGTGACATATTTTTACAATCTACAAAAAGATTATTTCACAACATGCTATAGCTTTTAACTATAAAGCACTTTTCAGGTGAAAACAAATAAATATTTTTTAAATAAGTGCTCATATTTGTAATTTTTGATACAAAGTTAATTGTTTGTGATTTTGAGGGTGGAACTCAGTCAGGTGAGTAGACTAAGCAAGAGCCCTTATACCGAGTTATATCTTCAGATTGATGCCAAAAATTTATATAATAGAATATTTACCAAACTATATATGTATATATATATGAATCGAATTTACTTAAGAAAACAAGATGCACGAGGTTTATATGAATAGCCACTTTTAAGTTGGAATTTTCTCCTTTCATATTTCATAGACAATTTTAGAGCTTTAAAATAAAATTTTTCAGCCAGATGGTAGTGGTACACATATTACTCCCAAAATTTAGGATGCAGAGGCGAGTGGGTCTCTGTGAGTTCAAGGCCTGGTCTTCTTAGTGAATTCCAGGACAGTCAGGGCTATGTAGAGAGACTCTTAAAAACAAAACAAAAATCAAATAAAAACATGAAAATTTCCATAGTCATCTCCCAAAGACTTATTTTCTGTGTGGCAGTCTGTCACCTGTACAATGTTTGTGACTAAATGCAGGCTTGACTGTAGCCCCCAGATCAATGACAGAATTCTGATGTGAAGAAGGGATGAAGCACAGATTTGACCAGGTGTTTGCTCAGGTAACACAAGCTGGGGAGAAAGCCACCGGCAGAAGCAGCTAAACCTAAGCAAAGGAATTTGTCTATCAAAAGTAGTGAGAATATGAGACTAACAAAACCAAGCAAGGCAAAAATAAACTAAATGAGGGTATAAAATCAAATTAAGAACAGATTTTTTTTTTTCAAACTGGCTTTCTCTTTGTAATAGGCCTGGCTATTCACTTTGTGAAGCAGGCTGACCTCAAACTCACAGAGATCAACCTTTCTCTGTCTTCTGAGTGCTTAGATTAAAAGCCTGGTTGACACTAGAAAGAACATACTTTAGAGTATTCTACAATTCAAATTTTGGTTCAAGAAGACAGTGAAATTGTTATCACTAAATTTTAATAAAAGTTGAAATTATTCTGCTAATTTGTACAGAAAAATGAAGTTAAATATATAAGTATCATGAAAAATAGGGGATGGTTTAAATGATTAAATAGGTATAAAAGTATTAAAACACAGAAAATGAAAACTAAGCATGTAAGACAAAATTATAAGATGATATGTGAGTAACTAAAAAATAAAAATTAAATCTTTCCTCCAGTTAATAAGAAAACATTATTTTCCAAGAGTTGTTTTTTGTTGTTAGTGTCTCTGGTTAGTTTTTTGTTTGTTTGATTTGTAGAGTTTTTTTATTTTATTTTGTTTTGCTTATCTTCTCTTGTCTAAAGCATAAAAAAGTTGAAATGGCTCAAAGTCAAGTAATAGCAGAGGCCAGTTCCAAAGGTGCAGGGCTATAGGCCCAGTCACTCAAGAGACTGAGTGAAGACATCATGATTCCCAGCTAGCTGTGGTTGTATAAGGGTCAGTGTGAGTGACTCAGAAAGATCAGGCTTAAAATGCAAATAAAAGGGGGCATGTCAGAGCAGCTTCTCAGTAGTAGACACTAGTCAGCATGAGGAAGACCCTACAAATGATCCCCTGTGGTTAGAAAAGAATTAGTCACAGTATATGACCAGTATATAACCAACAAGATATAGGTTGCCAGTTTTATTAACAATAAAACCATTGTGAAACACTTGTTTCTAGAGGTAACATGGGATATTTAAAACAGAAAGCATTTTAGAAAAATATTTGATATTAGTAAAGTATTAACCTGGGTGCATAATGTTCTTTATTTACAAGTTCCTTATAATGAAGTTTTAACACAATCAAAACAAAGAAAAAAGTATTTAAGATTTTATGGTTCTCAAATCAGAATCTAAGGGCTGAAGAGCTCACTCAGCAGTTAAGAGCATTTGCTGCTCGTGTAGATAGCATGCGCTTGGTTCCCAGCACCCTCACAGCAGCTCATAACCTCTATAACTCCAGTTCTAGGGTTCAGGTACCAGGCACACACATGGTGCAAACACAGACAGGCAGGCAAATACTCATAACATAAAAATTATAAAAAAACAAATTATAAAAACCAACCCCAAATCTTAATTTATGTAAGTTAATGTTAATATAAAGAAAAATGGATTTTAAAAACCCAAAGTGGAACATGCTCTTGTATTTCCATCTGTAATTATGGTAGTAAATAAATATGATATTAGAGGAAAATAGACACTAACATTAGCAAGCATCACCTAAAAACTCATACAGAAAAGAAAAACAAGTTTCTATATTTGAGAATTATAAAATACAGGTGCTTCTGAGCATATAATAAGAACATATACTAACTGAGATCCTGGATCATAAATTATCCCTTAGCTAATGAAATAATATAGGGTATATTTCAGAGACAATTTAATTGAGTTGGAAATGAATTATAAGAAAGAAATCTGGCAACCTTCCCATATGAGTGAAGAGTAGGAAACATATCAAAGATATGAGATATCAAAGGTACAACAGATATCAATGAGCTTGAAGATGTTTGATTAGTAGGAAATATCAAAGAAGTAAATAGATGTCTCTCTGAGAAGATGAATAAAGCTGAAATACCTTTCGAAGTATTGATGAGAGAAAAGAGGTAGAAGCTAAAACCCAATGTGGAGAAGCCCTAACTGAAGACTGAAGTTATGAAGATGCAACACTTCACAACACCTACCACATGGAAATATACCTTGAAAGGGCAGCACACAACATAGGAAAAGTAATCCAAGGAAAAAATAGAAACTCTGCCAAGTCCCAATACCATTAAAGGAGGTGGACTTTCCTCAGAAGTGTCCCTAAGAGGGGACATTGGTCCCTGCAGGCCAGCTGATTTCATCAGTGTTTTTACAAAGAACGTAAGAATAAATCTAGTAGAACATCTGTGTTCTTCTATGTGTATGGTACATACATGTTCCTTGGTGAGTGTGTGTGTGTGTGTGTGTGTGTGTGTGTGTGCGCACATGTTGGTACCAGTTTTCTTCTTCATCCACTCTTCATCTTACTTTCTTTTGAGAAAGGATCTCTTTCTAAGCCTAGAGCTTCCATTTTGGTTAGAATGACACCTTGTTGGTCTAACTTGGATCCTCACATTTGTATAGAAAGCCCATTATGTGCTCAGGACCTAAGTTTGATTCTCTAGCACACAAGTAAAATGTTGGGTGTGGCAGTGTATATCTGGACTTCTAGCACTGGAAAGAGAGAGCTGGGGACCCCTGGGACTCAACTATAAATTTAGGATTAAAAAATAACAGCAATGGCCAGGCATAACAACACATGCCTTTACTCCCAGCACTTATGAGGCAGAGGCAGATAGATCTCAATGAGTTGGCGACCAGCATCCTCTTTGAATGAAACCAGTGTTATCTACATAGTGAGTTTCGTTCAAGCCAGGACTACATACCTCAATAGATTTCAAAAAGCTTCTGACAAAATTCAAACTCTCAGTGGTAAAAATCATCATGTTATTATTAGTGGTAGTAGTAGTAGTAAACAAGCTTTCTTCTTCTTATAAAACGTATTTTAAAAGCATACAGCTAGCATCTCATCTATCTGCAATGAACGAGCAAAGCTCTTTTTGTGGGTAGAGTTAATATAAAAATGCCTGATGCCCCAAGTTCATTAACATTGTAATGTAAATTAAACTTGAAGCCGTAGCCCACATAAAAAGAAATAACAAGAAAAAGAAAAGAAAAAAGTGAGTAAGAGAATCTCAAGAGTAATTACTACTAGTATTAGGAAATTAGAAAGCCTAGCATGGTGACTCATGTCTTTATTCACTACACTTAGGAGGCAGAGGCAGGTGGATCTCTGTGAGTTCAAGGCCTGGTCTACTTAATGAGTTTCAGAACAGACACAACACAAAACACATCTGAATTATTGTGTTATCTGAAAACAAAAATAAAAAATAAAAAAATAGGGCTAAAGTTTATTAATAAATTGTAGGACAAATTATTGATTTTAGCAAGTTTTCTGTGTGTGTGGGGGGGAAGTAAAGCTCAACTCTGTTTCTCCATCTGAGCAGACCCTAAAGCAAGAGAAAGTATGGGAGGTTTGAAGAAGCCGCCTTGTGAAGCCCTCTGCCACTTCATTCGTGAAATCCTGCGTTCCGTGCTCAGAACTGCACAAACTGGGTATGGCCCAATACTCACCACTAATCCTAGCCCTCAAGAAGTGGAGGCCGAGGGATCACTCAAGGACATCCTGAGCTGTAGAGTCAAGCCAGTCAGGGATACTTGAGGCTCTGCTCAGGGCCTCAAAAACATAAAGAGCAAGTTTCAGTGCATCCTAAAGCTCACAGTGCCCTGGACATTTTAAGATACGACATCCACATGGTGACTAGAAACCCTCCGTTAGTTATTCTGCACACAGTAGAAGGCAATGGAAAACCCCCTGACCTTAGCTTAGAATAAGGAGTCCGGAAAGATTTTCTTGTTGGGTCAGTGCCAGTGACTCTTGGCTGGAAAGCCCACTGTTAATTTCAGTGGGACCCAGGGGGCTGACCTTCATCAGGGTCATGAGGGTAGAAGTGAGGCAGGACCTGGTAAGGGGCCTGCTCCAATTCTGGCACTGTTTCTCCTCCCTGCAGTTCAGGAGACACCTGGGGGTCATTTCCATAAGGGACAAAAGTCAGCACATTAAAACAAAACAAAACAAAAAACAAACCAAATCAAGCTCATAAACTCATTATTTCTTTTGGTGGGGAGCTGGGTGGGATGGGGTAGAGGGAAGTACTGAAGAATTTTAAGCTTCTAGCTCCTCAGGCTTGGATTAAATCTGTCTTTCCTCAACCCCTGAGGTCATCACAGATCAAAAGCAGGCCTCAGAGAGACTGGTTGCCCAGGCCTCTCCATAGGAAAAGTTACTCTTTTGGATGACAGGGTGAAAACCTTCACACTTTTTTCAAGTTACAACCTTTAGGCCTTTGTCCTCCTCTCCAGAGAATACTAACGAATCCAAGCACCACCACCACCCCCCCCCCCAAAGTTGTGGCCTTGGACATCACGAGTGTTAGTCATTGCAAACAAGATTGGAGCATTCTGGTGGCAGCTGTCCAGAAGTCTGGGAGTGAGAACGGGAGTTCTTGTCTCCTGCCTGGAGCTCCACATGAGCCCAGTTCAGCCTGCTTGGGCTTAATCTGCAGGACCAGAAGTTGCTAAATATCTCTTTGGCCTCTGACTCCAGGTGTACTTACTGACTTTTTGTATGTAACCTCGACATAAGCCAGAGTCATCAGAGAGAAAGAGACTCAGGTGAGGAGATCCCTCCATGAAATCCAGCTGTAGGGCATTTTCTCAATTAGTGATTACAGGGAGGCCCAGCCCATGGTTCAAGGTGTCATCCTTGGGCTGCAGGCCTCAGGTTCTATAGGAGAGCAGTCTGAGCAAGCCACTTGAAGCAAGCTAGACAGCAACGCTCCTTCATGGTCTCTGTATCAGCTCCTGCCTCCAGGATCCTGGCCTGTGTTAGTTCCTGTCCTGATTTCTTCCATGAAGAGCATTGCTGTGAAAGTGTAAGACAAACACACCCTTTCCTTCCTGACTTGCTGTTTGGTCTCATTGCAGCAATAAAAACTCTAAGATCCCTGGGGTCTAGGTTTCTCTCTAGCCTGAGTTAACCTCCCTGAAGTTCTGAGAGTATATATATCCAGTTTGTGTTATCCCTACAAGAAGGCTTTTGGAAGGCAGGAATGTGACTCAAAGAACAGTTGGGAAGTTGTTTAACAGTATGTTGTCTAAGATGCTTTTCCTTTTAATTTTTGTTTCACTTTATGAAATTGCATGTTTTGCCTGTGTGTATGTGGGTATGATACCACATGTGTGCCTGATGTCCATTAAAGCAAAAAAGAAAAAAGGCTTTCAGATCCTCCTGAAACTGACAGTACAGATTGGTGATCCACCATGTGGGTGCTGGGCCATCTGTCCAGTTCTGCTTCCTCCTTAGATATACTCCTTCTAGTCCTAGATGTCAACATTTGGACCATCTCTATGTGGTAGATACAATAGGTCTGAACATTCTTCCTCATAAACAGATGTTAAAGTTGAAGATACCTGTGCCTTCTGCATACCATACATGATATAGTATCCCCATAACACATTTTAATGATTTCTATTTACCCTTTGCTGTTTTTTTATTTTGTTTGTTTCTTTGGGACAGGTCAGAGTTTCAAAAGCCTTGTAACCCAGGCTGTCCTCAACTTGTAGACTCTTTTCCTCAGCTTCCAGAGTACTGGAACTATAGATGTGGATGTCCTGCTAATATTTACAAGTCTCAGAAGACTTCTTCATTTATCAATTAAACATTTATTTCACTTCTCTTATCATGCCAGGTACATTTCTGAGTTTAGGGTATTAATGAAATATCTTACAAAAACACCAGCTCAGCCTGAGGCTATAGCTCATTTTATAAAGTGCTTAGCTCTCATACCCATACCCACTGCCACACAAAATTAGGCTTGGTGACATACAATTATAATCACAGCACTTAAGAAGTTCAGACAGGAGGACCAGAAATCCAAGTTCTTCCTGGGCTACATAATAAATTCGAGACCAGTTTTCAATATGTGAATATCTGCCTCAAATATATGAAACTCTGTCTCAAAAATAAATAATAAAAACATTACCAGCTCTACAGTGATTTCACTGTAACTGAGGAATTCATATCAATTCTGATAGTAAAGGAAAAATTTAAAGCTATTATCATTAAGTTCTGAAATGTCTGTTTAGGAAATTGTGAGGGTTACATGGCTGGGATAGATTTCAAGGGAAAACTCAAGTATACAGCAGGGAGAATAGTGAAAGCCTTACCCTGTTCTGCATGGCTCTGAAAGACTTTTAAAATAGAGACTTCAATACATTTAGAACTGGCCTGTTCTGAGAGTCTGAGATAGTTGTTAGAACAAAAGGCATGCAGTCTCCTTAGAGTGGACAGAGGAAGCTCTTAAGAGAGGATGCCCATGCCCTTCTGATCTGTGCTTTCTCGGGTCCCTGAACATCCCTGCTACCCAAAGCACTTCATCAAACATTAAAGATTCACTCACTGGACAGATCAAGCTCCCACTAATGCAGTCTGAGATCTCCAAAGTAGTGCATCCTTTCATGAATCATCTCTCCATTCCCCAGCAGTCGTTTAAGAGGAGAGGGGGAAACTAGGAGAATATCACCCCCTCATCCTAGGAAGCAAAGACTCTGGTGAGCTCACAACTATAGCCCTGACTCTCCAGTCCTCTGCCTCCTGCTTATCTCCTGCCAGGGTTTCAGCTTGCTGGCTCCTTTAAAGGTGACACAGCTTGCCATTTAAAAAAGCTAACAGGCAAGGGAAGCTGGGTAGTGAAAATCAAGAATATTGACATCTCTCAATAGAGTCCTGCTATTGTCCTTGGGTGCCTGTGAAAGTGACTGAAGCCTATAGCAGAGGTTTGTTTGCTTTTTGTTTTTTAATATTGGACTGGGGTCTGTGGAGACCCCATAGTTGCCATAGTACTTGAATGTAATCTCTAGATCTCATGTTTAGAAGGAAAGGAGAGCGGGTTGGGAAGAAGGAGGGGAGGAAGAGGGGGAAGAAGGAAGTGAAGGAGGGAAGGAGGAAGGAAGGAAGGAAAGAAAGGAAGGAAGAAAACCAATGCAGTGGCAAGCTTATCATCATAGCTCTGGGGAATCAGACAGGTAGACCCCGAGGCTCAACAGCCAGCCTAACCAACTTCGTGGGATCTAGGCCAATGGAGAGTTCTCATCTTACCAAGAAAAAAAAAAAAGGCCAAAATGCCTGAGAAACAACCCCCAAGGCTGACCTCTGACCCTTGCCCACATTTATACATGCATGTACCTTTATACACACACACACACACACACACACACACACACACACACACACACACACACACACACACAATCTGTGCTGACATTTGGGAGAGGCCAAGTTTCTTTTGTGGAAAACTGTTAACACCCACATTCATGTCTCACTTCACCTAGAGTCAGGCGTCTTCCCATAAAAACCCAGACAGAAGAGGATCCAAGAGAAAGTGGCCTGGAACCAGGAAAATGCTCCCGAGCTGCCAGCCAAGCCACTGTGAGCTGGATTCATGGGAGTCACCATGCCAAAAGCTAAGAATGAGTGTTCTGTATAATGCTCCATTTCTCAGTTCACATCTTCCCATGAATCCCTTTTCAACTGTGTGGAACAGACCTGGTGTGGGGACAGCTAATTGTTCCCTGAAAATATGGAGCTGTTTGCCGAAAGCCTGACATTCAGCAAAGGTTCTTTTCCTTCCTGGCAATATCTGGAAAGGTTTTTTCTAAATTTTTCTTGTCTTCTTAGATGTCTAGGAGCCAGGAAACTGACATCTTATACCAAATGGCTATGCCTTTTGGTAACTAGACCAAGTGATTTTGGCTTTTTGATCCAAAAACTGTAGTAAGGGTCTCTGATTTCTCTACTCAAAGCAATATTGCTGTTTTTAAATAATTAGAAATAAAATCACACATACAGATAACATACTTATTTTTAAGTATCTAGTGGTAAAACTTTCCAAATATGTAATCATTGTGTTAGTAGGAAGGTCTGACATGTCTGAGTTCCTAAAGTCATATGATCTACTCAGACAAAAAGGTAACCCTATGTCACTGGAATCTGTGAATGGTCCATAAACTTAATTGTGAAAATACCCACTGCAGGAAAATCTGTTGCTATGCAAAGACATTTCCACGCTGTGAAAATATATAAAATAGCCCTTCTGCCTTTTAGACTGGCATCTGACTTCCAAGTTTATTTTTCCTTGTGAGAATAATAAACCCAGAGCATTACACTTCTGATTGC
Organism: Sigmodon hispidus; assembly: GCA_004025045.1. Taxonomy (NCBI): domain Eukaryota; kingdom Metazoa; phylum Chordata; class Mammalia; order Rodentia; family Cricetidae; genus Sigmodon; species Sigmodon hispidus. Next base: position 56,690 of record PVIH01011565.1, read on the forward strand.
AGGGGAGCCAAGTCAAAATGGCCAGCTTGCACTGTCTGTGTTCTGTTGGGGAAATCAATTATGTATCAAAATGATGAATTCCTGTCATCAAACATCTATCTCTTTGGTAGCTATGGTCTTCCTCTCTGACTGCCCCATCTAACCCCTTTTCCTTGGCCCTATTTTTTGTTGACAATAAGGCATTTTACTTATTTAATATCCGGATGTAGGGATCTTTTGGGAGAAGAACTCACACTATAGCTCAGATTAGCCTGGACTCACTGTGTAGCCCAAGTTAAGAATCTTCCTGTCTTGGCTTTTGATTGGTAGGATTAGAAGTGTGAGCTACCACACCTAGCTCCAAAAGGCCATTCTAAAAACTTAGCTGACAGTAAATCTGGGTTCTTTGGTGGCCTTGAGGGTCTCCAATAATGGATAATTGTCCCTTCCTGTCCTTGCATCCTCAGCAAAGCTACCCTGAGCTGCTGGGTCTAGCACTGTCCAGCACCTTCTGCTGGGTGGTCTGACACTCTTGCCTGAAATAGACATTTTAAGTTACTGACTTGGGATTTTCTCCTCTTTTACCCTCTCAAAGACATTATTTACCATGCATGCACTGTTGGTGTGTGTGTGTGTGTGTGTGTGTTGTCTATTTGTAATGTCATGGGTGGAAAGAAAAGGAAGTGCAGTGTACTAGCCATGTTAGCGTCCAGAGATTTGCTATTAAAAAAAAGACATGGCTGAAAATCTAGGGAAAACGCACATCCCAGTGTCATGTTAACATTACCAGCCCCATCCTTGAGAATAAATTTCCTGCAGCCATCCTGCTAATGAGAATGCATGGAAGATGACCAGTGAGCAGAGGCTGGGGATGGGATTAACCAATGCAAATAAATGACACTGTACCTCAATATCCATTACCATCCATTTGTATTTCCTGAATTCCTGTTGGTCTTGCTTCTGAAAGACTGCCTCCAGGCCTTCCTTGGACCACATTGTTCCTCTTCCCAGCTTGTGCTCTCTCCCAGAATCCCTTCTCCATGCTCTACTGTTTGTTGCTTCCCAGGATAATTTCCTACTGTCTTTTCTTCTTCTCTGTCTTCCTCCATGCCAGGCCCTCCTGCAGCCAGAAATGAGTCCAGCCTCCTCTCCCCACCCACACTATTTCCTAGGGTAACTGTATTGGTGGTCAACAGATGGGGTTTGTTTTGACATGCAAAGTTCATAGCTGTATATCTCTAACACATTTGAGATGAAAGGATTTCAAGTGACAGCAAAATATTCTGCTTAGAACAGAAGAAAAGTAGTGTTGTCTTTTCAAAGACTTGAAGACTTTAGCAACTCCATGACATGGTTTTGAATTCTAGATGTTAAACACTATGCCACTGTTTTCCATAGTCACATAATTTTATTAAATATTTGGGTAATTTTGCTAGTGATTGACCTGTTTTTCCCCAAAGAAAGTGACAGGTGGTGGTGGGACTGGGCTTAAAGAACAGGAAGCTGAGGCCATGGGCACTCTAGGGTCCTTTGGCTACTGTCAGAAGAACAATAAAATTGCAAAGAGCTATCTTCTTTTGAGAAAAGATTGCCAAAAATGATTTATAACTACACCCTTTCCTTGCAGGCCAGAGGAGAAATGCAATTAGTATTTATTGAAGTTCTGCTTATTGTCATATTAATTGTTTTTTATAATTTCATTTACTTCTTGCTGTAACTTTGGGAGATATTTATTAGTCCTCCTCTGTTTAGTTCTGAGGGGTGGTGTTGTTTTAGGATTGAGTATCAAACCCCAATGCCTTGTGCATTCTAGACAAGCACAGAGCTCAACTTCATTCTGGTTTTTTGGTATATGCATATGTGATTCTTTGAAGTTTTAAGAAGTCTGTCTGCAGACAGTCACACAAATAGTAAGTGCCAGACCTTGGGTTTGACCTCAAATCTTTTGACTGACAAGGGAGCAAATGAGTGAGACCTAGCCATAAGAAGTTGATTGTAGGAGTCCATCTAGACATGACAGAAAAACAAACAAAAAATCGTACCAGAAAGTTCTCCTGCCTGGTTACAGTACACCAGGAGCATGTTGCCATGTTTTTCTTAGGAGTTGACATTACTGACTGTTGCCACTGCCTTTTTCTCATGCCAAGAGGAGAAGTAAGATCAAGGTTTTGTTGACTTTTCAATGATTTAAATGCATGTGCTTTACTTCCTTACAACTTAAAACTTGTTGTAATAGGTTCTGGCCTGGACTATCCAGGCCTGGACCAGAGGTTTGGTCCCACTCTCAGCCCACTAAGCCTCAAATAATCACACAAAGGCTTATATTATTGACCTAGAGCCCAGGCATATGATTTGCTAACTCCTTCATCTGAACTCAAGCCATCTTGTTCAGCCATGCAGCTTGGTACCTTTTCTTAGAGCAGCATTTCAGCATCTTTCCTCTGTGTCTGCTGCCATACACTCATAATGTCTGTGGAGGCTTCCTGGCATCTGTCTCTGTTCTTCCTGTACTCAGAGTTTTCTTAGCCTGGTAGCCCCACCCACACTTTCTGTCTGTCTTTTTTTATATTTACCATTGTAGTTTTTATTTTTTATTTTATTTTATTTTATTTTATTTTATTATTATTCTTGTCTGTCTTTTGGCCAATCAATATTTATTAAACCCATAGGTGGGACAATTATTTAAAATGACAGAAAACATAACATAATCCCCCTACAAAGACTGCTTTACAATGTCTCACATTCCTTCCATGGTTTGGCCATGAAAAGATAATGTAACCAATTGTTCATTATCTGTTTTTCTGTAATTCTTTGAGCATTGTGCACCATTGTGTGTGGATATGGGTCAAATAGATGTGCCAGGGCACATACCCATACATATGTGTGTGTGTGTGTGTGTGTGTGTGTGTGTGTATGTGCACAAGTGTTAGTAGTACATGGAAGCCAAAGGTCAACCATAGTTGCTGTTCTTCAAGTTCTACCCACCTTCTTTGAAATGAGATCTCTCTCTGGCCTCCAACTCATCAGATAGGCCACACTGCCTGGCCAACAATCTACCTGTCTCCACTCCCCAGCACTGATATTATAAGTGCTACACCATGCCTGGGTTTGGGGGTAGGTCCTAGAGATTGAATCAGGTCTTCATGCTTGTGTGGCAAGCACTTTACTGACACACCCACCTCCCAGTCCTTTCTTTGCTCTGTTTTCCTACTGGGGCTCTTGGTTGCTTCTATCAAATCCTGGGTGAAGAGGAAAGGCAAAGGAAGACACATGAACTCGCATAGTGCAATGGAAGTAGTAGTGTTCAGGGGAATCTGAAGGAGTAACATGAGGCTAGAGAAGAAAGGAGGTGTTTGCATAGCATGAACTAGAGATTTAGAAAGACTCGCTGAAAGAACTTGGGACATGTTGGCTGAACACAGAGGACCCAGGAGATTATGGTGTCTATAATTTCCCTGGAGCTCATGGAGATTTCATTAAGCTATCTAGTGGGAACAAGAAAATCTCCCCACTTTACTGAAATCCTTTTGAAGGAATGTTGTTGCAACAGCTTTGGGGACTGAAATATTTTCCAACAATTTCTTCTGTGAAATTCCAGCAGCTTCTCACATAAATCACAAGCTCTGTACCCACCCAGAAATAATAACCAAAAAGGACCAAAAGTTCATATTACGGAGTAAAAAAGAAATGGAATCTCTTTTTCCATAAAAATCCTCTAGCCAATTAATGTCTCTGTGGAAAACATTTATCTGCAGTAAACAATCTCTAATATTTATTTAAGCATATTTTATAATCTCCACAGTAATAAAAAGTATTTTGAGTCTTGAGAGTACCTATGGCTAATTAATTTTCTAAATATTGAGTATGTGCAGTCTTCTTACAGAATTATTCTACAGATTTGGAAATCCCCAGTAATCTACTGCAGACCTTTGAGCAACTGTCCAAGACTGGGTGTGGAGCCCTCAGTTAGCTACCAGTTAGCTGTCCTTCATGAGCAGACAAGCTTTGCGGTAGTTCAGGTCCTGGTGTCAATCCAGACCTCCAAAAATATATGCTGGAGGTGCCAAACTAAGGTGGAATGTCTCAGTATTGAAGTCAGTGTATTCTAAAGAGTTGTACATATTCAAGATGAAAATCTCTAAGATGTTTCAAACATATAGATATTAAAATTGCAATTGATGTTTATTGTTCATTATCATTGTGCCCAGTATCATACAAGATGTTTAATCCAATTATTTCTAAATTTTATGTTCTAAATCTGTTACATAATGGTGGTGGTAGCCTAAAAAAATGAAAGAATATCATCAATTGAAAACTAACTCCTTTTGTGTGGGGGCTATTTGTCTTGTTTTTGCCTCTTTTTTTTCCGTGTCTTATTGGCTTTTTGTTTGTTTTCTGTTTTATGAGGTTTTTTGGTTTGGTTATAAAGATTAAGAATATATAGTTGGGTAGGTAGGAAGATGGGGGAGGATAGAGGAGGAGTTTGGGGAAGAGAAAACATGAACCAAATATATTTCATGAAAAAAATCAATCAAATAAAAAAGAAGATGCCTCACTCTTATGCTTTAGCTAATCCTCCCACATCCCTGAGAGCCAGAGACCACATCACTCTTCTTAGACTTAGAAAGAACCTAAGTCATGCGGTTCGGACAGTCACTTCAGTACAAAGGAGAACTGGGATCTGAATTGATGCCTTCTGACTCCAGGGTCCATTTCAATATTTCTTTAGAAGAATTACACTGCAGGAACCAAATGAAGTCTGGGCCTTAACCGTGCAGAATGACAAGCAACCTATCATCACGGCTCCCAGCTGCACGAAATCTGTCAGTGTAAGGTGCAGAGCCAGAAGAACACCCAGAGAGGAATTTTTGGATGCTGGTAGTCTCTGTGGAAAGTGATCTTCCAGATGGGAGAAAAGAGAGTGGGAAAAGCAGAGAGGAAGGATGCTTCTGTAGAACGTATCCAGTGTGCGTTTCTGCTTCGGACAAGTGGCATTAGACATGTTGGGGTCTGTGAACAGTTATATCCCCTGTCTGACCCTGGGCCTGAGTTTAGGGTGCACCTACTGAGATGCCCAGGTTCTAATGTCTAGGAACAAAGATTTGCATAAAGATAAGGCAACAATAACAGAAAATGAGGTAGTTTATTAAGGGGAGAGAAACTTCCTGACTTGGGCACAGGCCAGAGGTGGAGAAAGGTCAAATCTCAAGGCTGGGAGGAGGTTACCGTTCTGTGGGTCATTTTCATAGAACATGCTCAGTTTTGTTTCTAGTAACCAGAGCACTTTCTAATTGATATTTTTCTTTGTGATGTTTTTCTCTAGGTACTATAACATTCTGGAGACAGAGTTGGGGACTTCTACATTGTTTATCTTTAGGTCTACATGAATGTGGTTATCATTGATACTTGAAAAGCATTTGTTAATTTTAGTTAAATTTATTGAGTAAATATTGTAAAAAAAAACCACTGTATACATAATATGGTAGGTAATGTACATTATCTCCTCTCATTTCTTATTTCACATACATCACACATACACATTATAAAAGGGCAAAGAATATGTGTGTAGACTAAAGTATAACTATTTGTAGATGTAAGTTGTCTAAAACAAAATCAGTCTGCTCTCTTTCAAAGGCTTAGAGAAACAGATGTTAGAAAAGACGCCATGGAGGAGATACACTTCCTGGGAAGGATGTTCTAGTGAGTTCCATGTTTTCCTGTGGATAGAATTGGAGCTACAGCCTTGGTCTTTAGAAATGTTTTATGGACTGCATAGAAACAACTTAACCTGTAAATTTTCCTATTCAGATCATATAGGATAACTACTGAAGAACCTAATATGTATAACTATATGATGCTGTATAAAACCAGTATTTTAATGAAAATACTTTGAAAAAATTAAAGGAAAGTTAAGGAAATGAAATACTCAACTTGAGAACACTTGTAAGTGAGTGTGCTACTTGAGACAATGAGTAGATCAGAAGAACTAAATACTGACAGTTTCCCTTTTGGTAGACAGTGCAGAAAGTTCTCATCTCTGCTATGAAATGGCTGTGACTCACAGAGTGACTACAGGAAGGATATGGAAGCTTATTGAATGGATTTACAGGCATGTCCAGTAGGTGAGGATGAACTGGGAAGTTAGAAAAGACAGTTAAGTTTCCTTTGGAGTTCTGTAAAGAGGAAACAGCTTAGAAGAGGACCAGGGTTGGGATCTTAGAAACTCTTTGTAAATTGTACAGATGGTAAAATTCAGGAAAAAAGAAACAGAAAAAGTAAAAAAGGAAAATGATCAGACTGGAGAAGCTGGACTCTCTGATACTCCAGTCATCAATGCATTATAAGTCCGGGGAAGCTTGGGCCAGGGTGAGGTAGTCAGTCTGACAAATGGTCTTACTTACCATGATTTAGTCATCAGTAAAACACCTTAACTTTGCACAAAGATATTCCAAATGTGATCTAACTGCATATTGAACTCACCAGTCTGTAGTTTGCCTGCTACATCCCTCCACCTACCAGACACTCACTGTGTTTATATCCCAGTAAACTTAAAGTTCACATCCAGTCCCATCTCTCCTGGGTCAAGAAACATGTTTCAAACTAAGTTTGGCTTTTAAACCCAGGTTCTCCTCAAGTTCCTCCTGCACTTTGGGAGCCAGTGGGAATTTTCTCTTAAAGAGATTTCCTTTCTGTATATTCTGAAATGTGATGGCAGATGGCCCTTCCATAGCATCCTAAACAGCCATTCTTAGCAGAGAAGATTTAGTTGATTAAAATAATTTTTTGCATGTTAAGATATTATTTCACAATTATATTTTTAAATATTCCAATGAGGACCTTTTATGATCACAACTGAAATAATGGTGTTATTCAGAGATATTTTCCATTATGGAAAAAATTAAATTGTATATATTTGGTCAGTGTATCAAGTATTTTGTTGAGTTTAAAATAATTTGTACTTGGTCTCCTATTCATTTGCCATCCTAGGTTTTAAAAAAAGATACTTTCTCAAAAATATGGTAGAGATTTGAAGGTAGTAAACAATATCTTTAGTTTCTTTTTCATTATCTGGCCAGTTTATTAGCATAACTTAAAGAAATATATGTTTGCAAAGTAAAACCTAAGAAAACTCTTAAGTGATGAAATTTTCTTTTTTCCTAGTGAAATATGCTAATAGTGAGGGAGGCTATTTTACAGCCTGACTTGCCCAAGACATGCTTTGCAGCCCTGGGTTTTAAACCCAGCTCAGATGGTCCTTCATACCGGATGTCTTGGATCTCTTAAGTAGCTAAGTGATGCTTTTCTATGCTCTTTGTTTACATCATAGTCCACCATGACTGTGCCACCAAGTTCACACCAAGAAAGGACCAGGCACGAATTGTACGTCTCCTTCTTGTGTGCATTGGTTTTAAAACCCACTACATCCTCTGTGCATTTTCATGGACTGGAATCCAACAGCAGCACCTCTGCTCCCTCCCACTCATCAGTGAGCATGACATCTATGAGTGTCAAGTCCCTTTTCCATAGAGTTCTAGGACCGTGTGCCTGAACCAGTAGTCATTGGTTTACACAGCCCCTGAATAGTGCATTCAGCTGTTGGCCCTCTGTGAATTTCCCACTTCATCTCTCTGCTGGCCTCAGCTTTCCATAGCACCCCTCCCCTGCCTGAGCTCAGGCTGCCTTTCTTCTCCTCTGCAGGACTGCTTGGAGGGTATCACACCTGAGGAGATTAGCTTCTTCCAGAGTCCCAGGCCACCCTTCCTTCTTCCTCCATTGCTCTAAGGGCCCTTCAATCCAATGATTAGACAGAAACTTGTGCATGACGCGAGCCCCATTCTATGCTCTCTGTGTTTTCGTAGACATCCATCCTCATGAAAGCAGATAGTGGGAGGGGAGGGAGCGCTGACTTGCCAGCTGGAGCAAGTGGTTCTGAGCCTCAGGGAATCCAGCATCTGCTTTTCATTGGCTTGGTTCACATTCTTGGAGGGCAAGGCTCCATGAGAAACGGGATAAAACCTGACACCTGGATCTCATCCTCCAGAGACTTATCCTGTAATTGGGGAAAGCCGGACATCTAAACAACAATAGCAAGCGAGGTTGCCTCTAACAAAGCGCTCATGTGCACAATGTAAGTTTAGGTATATGGTGACCTGTGACATTTGGCCACTTTCATCTTTTGAAATTCAGTTAGCATACAAAGAAATGACTGTCACTGTGACATTTCATATTGTTTCATATGTATATATATGTACATATATATCATATTGTTTTTCTTATTCCTACTCTCTGTCCTGCCGTATACACACACTTCCTCTGTCACTGGTCCCTTCTCCCTCCCAGATAGCGCCCTTTCCTGTTTCATGAAATATATACCCCATCACCACCCATTACCAATCTTCTTTCCCCTCTGCCTCTCTTTAGACCTCTTACTCTTCTCATGATCCTTTTCAGTCTTCATGTCTCTCTCTATGTTACGTATATAAAGTTAAATCTAGAGTTTGCACATGAGAGAAAGCATGCTGTTTTTATTTTTTCTGAGTCTGACATATTCAACTTGTAATAATCTCCATTTCTGTTCCTATGAATGTCATCAATTCATTCTTTACAACAGAATAAAAGTCTTTGTCTATGTAAAGCACTGGACTGTTGTTTGTTTTTTGAGACAAGTCTTGCTGTGATGCCCGGGCTGTCTTTGAGCACATTGTATTCCAGGTGGGCTTGGAATTTGCAGTTCTTCTGCCTCAAGTCTCCCAAGTGCTGAGATTACAGGCAGCCTTAGCCAGGACTCTTCTAGTGCCTTTAAGAATTGCTTTTATTTATTCAATTACTTATTTAGTGCCCCTCCCAGAGTAGTTAAATATAAAGGACTTGAAGGTGAATGTTTTACTCTTTTAGAAAGGATTTTGAACAATTATTACTATAACTTTAACAAGGTACCATTTATGAACACAAATCTTATTTTTCTACAACACACACAAGACTATTTCTATATTTTACTCAATTTGGGTCCACACAGGGAGATAAAGGACTGCCACAGCTCAGGGGAACAGTGTGTTAAAAAATCAGGACTGTTGCCATCTGTATGGTGGACTGTCTTGAGCCTAAATGGACCACAACAGGAGAGTTTATACAATGAAAATTGTTAGATGATGTACATGAAGATTTCACACCCCCGCCCTTAGCCAGCCATCAGCATCATGGGATGTAAATGTCTTGTAGGAGAAGCCAAATGTGCACTTAGTGAGAGACTCATGGAAGCTGCAGCAAGAGATTGGTTTGATGCTGAATGAGCTACAAGACCAAATAACTAACCCACCTGTGATGTCTTGCAATAAAAAGGAGAGATACTGCGTGTTCCATCACTTGGCAGGCATTATGTCTCTACTGTGAAGCACATCTTATGTTTACATGTTCTCTCCACCCCATTCCACCATCCACAGAAACACAGAGACATACAAATACACAGCTCACAGCCTGAGTTCTCATTCTGCCTTTCAACACTGCATCCAGATTCAGGACACATGGGAAAGCACTGGCCTTCCCTGGCAGCTAGTCCTGTCCCAGCCCATGTTTAAACTATGGTTTGTTGGACTGGGAACCACATCCTCCTTCCTTTGTATTCCCTATGAAATTCCAACATTAGAAAGAGCTGAGTAGGGAGGTGGAGTTGAGAAAATCACCAGACTGATTAATGAAGAACAACCACTTGATTCTCTGACCTACGGAAATATACAGGCCACTAGCAGCAAGCTTTGTCCTTAGGGCTCAGATAAGCAGGCGCTCTAAAACCAAGCTCCTTCATATGCCATGCTGTTAATCGGCAGAGCTGATTTCCACATTCAGTAAAGGGTCACAAGGTAGAGTCTTATGACAGTGCACTGGGAATAGAGTTGAGCTCTAGAAGGTCTGTAATTGTAATGCTTCTCTAAAACCCCTCCAAACAGAACATTGAGTCCAGCATCTGTAGACCTACACAAGCATCTTTAAGAACTCTACAGAGAAATTGATAATTAACTGTCAATTTGATGGAATCCACAATCACCTAGGAGTCAGACCCCTGGGGATGGTATCTGTGAGGGAGTTTCCAGAGAGGGTCAATTGAGGTTGAAAGACACACCCTAACTGTAGGTGACACCATTCCACAAGCTGAGGCTGAGAATCGACATTCATCATAATCTGCTTCCTGACTGTGGATGCAATGTGACCAACTACCTCAGGCTCCTACTGCTAGTAGACCTTTCCTGCTGTGATGGACTGCACCACTGAACTAAGACTCAAAGCCAATCTTGCTTTCAATCAGCTTCTTCTGTTCAGTATTTTACCATAACCATAAGAGCAGTGACAGAGTTTTGTCTGTAGCCTGCTGCCCAACAGTTGCTGCTACGATCCTTGTATGCTGCCTCTCAGAATAATTTAATGCCACATAGACTGTTTTCGAATTATGTTGGCAGTCATGTACTCAGAGTGGTGTATCCACAGTGATAGGGCTCCAGGCATTGCTTGTGAATCAAAGAAAAAACAGCGATTCACTTCAGAAAGTGCACAATGAAGAGGTAATCATGTAATTTCCCCTTATCCCATCTGTGTATGTAAATGATTCTGCAGAGAGAAGCCACAGAATGACCAATGAATAAAAAAATCTGTGGGACTTGGGGAGATGGCTCAAAATAGAAACCAGAGATTGCCACGTGATATTGAACTCTGGCCTCCACATGCATGTATACAATGCACACATGAACCCACAGGCACAGGCCACACCTGCAAATCAATAAAAGGCTATCTGAGGCACACTGAGAGGACATGCTGTCCATCTACCTCGGGACAATTACCCAAACACTTCACGAAGAAGTATTATTGGGTGCTTACCATCCCGCTTTAAGGTGTTCTATTCAAACATTACTTAAGAAAAGATAATTCATTGGACGTTTTTTTGAAATCAAAGAAGTATGGACATGATCCATTGAGTCATACTCAGTCACACATGTTAATATGTGGGGAGTTGTGTTGTTGTTGGCTAATTGGTTTGGTTTTGTTTTTCTTTTTGTATTAACACTTTTCCTTTATTTTCCATACTGACCACAGTTTCCCCTCCCTCCTTCCCTCCAGCTGCCTCCTGACCCCCATCTACTCTCCTCCCCATTCATCCACTCCTCCTCCATCTCCATTCAGAAAGGGCCAGGCCTCCCATGGACTTGAACGTAGCATGGCACATCAAGTCGAAGTAGGACCAAGCTCCTCCCTCTGTATAAAGGCTAGACGAGGTAAGCCAGCATGGGGAACAGGTTTTCAAAAGCCAACTAAGTGTCATGGGGTGGTCCTGATCTTACTACTAGGAACCTTACAAACAGACCAAGTTACACAACTGCCACACACATGCAGAGGGCTTAGGTCAAGGTCATGATGGAGGGACCCACAGAGCAAGCTGACTTGAGTTTGTGGGAGCATATAGACTCTGGACCAACACTTGGATTTTTGCTTTCCTAACCATTATAACAAATTTGGGCACTACAATGTCCTCAGGTTGTAAGAGAGTTTGCTTCCAAAAGTACATTTACAAAATCAGCTGTTTGGACTTGTGATCAATTTCCCAATAGAAACAGAATTAAGAGTAGTAGTAGAGCCCTCAGATTTTCTCATTAAAATGGAATTCCTTTTCGAGGAGATAGGTTGGTGGGTAAATGCAGCTGTCATCAAGCCTAATCACTTGAGTTTGATCCCAGGGACCCACTTAGTGGAAAGTGAGAACTGACTCACATAAATTACCCTCTAACATCCACATTCACCACACACACACACACACACACAGAGAGAGAGAGAGAGAGAGAGAGAGAGAGAGAGAGAGAGAGAGAGAGAGAGAGAGAGAGA
>PVIH01011566.1:0-68432 GCA_004025045.1 Sigmodon hispidus
TTTTTTTTTTTTTTTTTTTTTTTTTTTTTTTTTTTTTTTTTTTTTTTTTTTTTTTTTTTTGACACAGGTTTCTGTAGCTAAAACTAGCCTTGAACTGGTGACAGTCCTTCTATTTCAGATCTTTTAATGCTAGGAGTACAGATGTGAACAACCTTACCTGGCTTTAAAAAAAATGCTTACTTAAGCTGGGTGGTGATGGTGCTCACCTTTAATTACAGCACTTTGGAGGCAGAGCTAGGCAGAGCTCTGTGAGCCTGCTCTACAGAGTGAGTTCCAGGACAGCCATCCAGGGCTACATAGAGAAACCCTAGCTCAGAAACCACATATATATGGGCATCTGTGCACCATATGCCTGCAGAAGCCTGTAGATGTCAGTAGAGGTCTTGGATCCCTTGGAACTGGGGTTACAGACAGATGTGAGATGCCGTGTGGGTGCTGGGAACCAAACCTGTGTCTTCTCCAAGAGCAACAAGTGCTCTTAATCAATGAATCATCCTGGATTTTTGTTTTAAAAGATAACTTTTTTTATTAACTTTTTAAATATCAGAGTTTAAAGAAACAAAGCAAAAAATATTTGAAAGACAGATCCCAGTTTCTAACTGCAGCTCTTTAATACTAGTTCTCTTCTGATCTCTAGGGTTTATATTGACAGTGTGAACTGTGAATCTTAGTGTGCTTTTTGAGGGATTTTCTTGGATTTTTTTTATGCTATTGATGGTCTTCATGTATTTCTGCATGTCTTCTAATAATTTAGAATTATGATATCTGCATTTACTGTGCCACTTTTTAATGCAGAATTGATGAAATGTTTTTATATACTGTCATTTACATTCTGTACTAAAGAAAATTGTGGACATGAAAAGTTACAGATTTGCAAAATGATAGAGAAGGATATCATGGATCATTTAGTGCTTTGGTCTAATTACATTTCCATTTTCACTTTTTAGGTAAGCAGAATTTTATATAGTTTTGGTACTGCATTCAAACGCTCTTCCAGACAAGTGTCTGATGTTAAAGATTCTATCATCCCAACCCCGGACAGTGATGTGTTTACCTTTAGTGTCTCCTTGGAAGTAAAAGAAGATGATGGAAAAGGAAATTTTAGGTAAGACTATTGGAAAAGAGTAATCTGAAAAGAAAGTTAGCATTGTGTCTGAAATACATTATTGGTTAGCATTCTTTCTAGACACTAGATTATGTTTGTATAAAGCTTTAGCTAGGACAAGAAATATTTGGCTGGTGAATGATTATAGTTGACTATTCCCACACGTCTCAGATAGTCAAACGTTTTTCTTAATAATTAGAGGAATCTGATGCTGTAAAACATTAAAGCCATTAAAATAGGGCACAGCCTGTAATTTTGTCAGCCATGGAGAATCACTTTTTAGTAAAAGTATTAATTTATTCTTCATTTACTTGTTTTAGATGAGGTCTCATTGTAGCATGGGCTGAACTTGAACTCTCTATGTAGCTGACGCTGGTCTTGAACTCCTGATTTTCTTGCATTTAACCTCTGAGTCCTGGGATTGTAAATGTATTACTCCCCCAATATTTTTGTTAATTTGTAGGGAAAATTTTACAAATGTTTATGTACAATTTTTCCTTAAAAGTTTAAAAATTCTTTAAAATCATTAAAAAGATGTATTTGTTTTACATGTATGATTACTTTGCCTGTGTGTGTTTGTAAAATGTACATGCCTGGTGCCCTTGGAGGTCAGAAGAAGGCATTAGATGCTGTGGGACTGGAGTTACAGATGGTTGTGAGCTGCCATGTCAGAACTGAACCCAGGTTTTCTGCAAGAGCAATAACTGCTCTTAACTGCTTACTCAGTCCTCTATCTCCTTATTGACATATTCTCCACCAAAATTAATTTTAGTGGTTGCTGTTAGCATATTATATGGTTTGGCCATCATTTAAGTACTTTCTATTATACATTACAATGTTTCTTTTCAGTTCAAAAGTGAGCAGTTAATAGGGAGTGGTGATTCTATTTATTTATCTACCTTAACAGTGTCTTTACTTTTTTATTTTTTGAGACAATGTCTCACTCCATAGTGCTTAGCTGGCTTTGAACTTGAACTCTTACTGCCTCTGCTTCCTAAGTGCTGGGATTAAAGATGCACACTACCACATTTGGCCCTTAGGGTCTTAAGTTATAACAATAATTGCTAGATTGTTATTTGTTTTTTACTAGTAAAAAAGTGAATGTCAGATTGAATAAGTTTGTGGAAGTATTTTTTTATTTTTTTTTTACAAGACAATCTTTATTTAAAGTTTTATTTGTTTATTATGAGAATATCTACCTTAGCTTTTGTTAGACCTTGATTAACTTGCTATGTATGGTCTGTATCTTTTCATCTTTTATTTATATTTACTCAGATATATAAAAGTAGTCTTAAATTCTTGGTGTTTAAAAGATTAAGGTGTTCCTTACTATTTTTTTTTTCTTGGTTTAATTATGGTATAGTTGCTAAGGACTACCCAGAAGCTGAAACAGAATATGACAATCTTTAAAAATTAAATAAGCAGTATTTAAAATTTGTTATAATTTAAAAGCTAAATTTGAAATTATACCATGTTGTCATAGTTTTAGATACTGCATTTAACCTTGATTGAAAGATAAAATATAAGGTACTTGTAATCTATCAAAATTTCTAGAAGTATTATAGTACTGGTTATAAAATTTACTATTTTTTACTTGTAGTGAGGTGAGATTCAGCATGATTTAAGAATGGTATTCTAGACGGGTGATGGTGGTGCACAACTGTAACTCCAGCATTAGTGGGGCAGAGGCAGGCAGATCTCTGAGTTTAAGGCCAGCCTGGTTTATACAGTGAGTCCCAGCAGCCAGCACTACACAGAAAACCCTATCTGGAGAAACCAACCAAACAAACCAACGACAAGAAAAAAATGCAGTGTACTTGGCTTAATACTTTGTTGTTTTGTTCTTATTTTAGAATGTGTTATTTTATTCTGCTATTATACTGCTAATTTTTGTCCTTTTTAATATTTCAGTCCTGTGCCTAAGGATAGAGATAAATTTTATTTCAAAATAAAGCAAGGAATAGAGAAGAAGGTTGTGATTACAGTTCAGCAACTTTCTAACAAAGAATTAGCTATTGAGAGGTAAGCAGTTTGTTCTTACGTCACAACTCAGACGGGGATTGCCATTGTCAATCAGGTTCTCAGATGCCTGGTGTTGAATGCCAGCTCTACTGCTCACTGGCTTTTCCATGACTTGTTTCTATCCACCCTGCTCCTCCCTCCCCTCCCTCTTTCTTACCACCTACTGCCTATTGTAAGAATTATTTACTGGCAATTGATTATATAGAAGAACTAATATTTATTACGGCGTTCATATGAATCACTCACTGATATAAAATTGAGCCTTGGGGTAATTCCTGGCGGGTTCCTCCCTCCAAGAATGTGGGGCACAACAGGAAGAGCAGACAGTGTGGCACACACACTTTCTTAATCAGCACTTGGGAGGCAGAGACAGCTGGATAGCTGGGTGTGAGGCCAGCCTCTAGGACAGCCAAGTCTGCTTAGAGAAACCTTGTTCCAAAAAACAAAACAACCTCCCCACCCCATCTATGACAAAACAAAAACAAAAAGCCAAACCAGTCAGGTAATACAGTGATAAAAAAGACCTGTAGTTGGATATAGGAGTTTCATTCTCAGGGAAATTACAGTACCACTGACCATGGATATATATATATGTATTCATATAATAAAACTTGATTATTAATAAAGTTGTTTGCAGTGGAAAAACTTGAAAGTTCTTACTCAAAGAGTGGGAAATTGGAGGTGATCAGTAGAAAGAAAATTATACACCAGGACCATTCTTTCAGTTTTTCCTTCTCATTCTCTACGCTGGGATGAGGGAAGGGTGTAGTCGAGGGGCTGGCTTTTGGCACTGTAACCACTTCTGTTCTAAGTCTTAGAAAAGGTGTCTGGCCACGTTTAATTGCAGCTTTCTCTCCAAGGTACTTAGCTCCATTTTATTCCCATCTTTGTAGCCCATCACTAATTTCAGGTAACAGAAAGTGTCTGTTTATCATTTTGGATTATTGATTTTTATGTTTTTAATTGTTTAGTTTGGCCAGCTATAGAAATGTGTTTCATCAATTTTAATGCATATGATTTCATATGTAACTTCTTTGATATTGTGTGTGTTTTATAGTTTGTGGCATCTTATAGTTTTCACCCTTTAGTTGTGGTATTAAAAAATAACAGTGAGTCTTTAAACTTGACAGAAAAATAGCTGAAGAGAAAAAGTACTTGAACTCTAAAAGAATATGTTATGATTTTATATGTAGCAGCCCTTAATTAATTTTTTTTTTGTGTGTGTGAGCACTAGATACAACAGTGTTTATTTTTTCATTTGAAAGTAAGTTCAAACTTACAGATGAAAAAGAAAGTACCCACAGGGAACATCTAAACTTCGTGGTCAGATTTACACATTGGTAGAAAGCCGTTTGCTTTTTATCTCTTTCTTCTTTCCCCTTCTCTTATCTTAATTCTTCCTACCTATGTGCCCATGCACCCCACCTCCTGTGCAGCCATAGGAAACAGTGTATTTCTGACAAATATTTAACAATATATTTCTTAAGAATACAGGTATCTCTTACATACTTAATCCTACATAAATGGTAGATGATATAAATGAAATGATATATCATATACCATTTGTTGTTTAATTTTGCCGATTAACATCGTAATATTCTGTTTGTTCTCCATTTTGGGAATTAATTCTAGGATCAGATGTTGTATTGAATTGCCATATGTCTTTAGCTTTGTTTAATCTGGGACATTAGCACAATCTTTCACTATCTTTAACATGTAAACACTGAAGAATATATTCATTTACTCCGTCATTCCTCTTCTGAGACTGGATCTCTTTAACCAAAGCTGGTCTTGAACTCACTGTGCATCAGATGGCCTTAAACTCCAGATTCTATGGCCATATCTTCCAGTTTGGTGTTATAGGCATGTGGCAGCAAGCCTGGCTTCCTTTACCTGATTGGTGCTGGGAATGAATCTAGGGCCCTATGCATGCTATGCAAGTATTTTGCTACTGAATTATAGTCCAGGCTTCCCTCATTTTTAAAATCAAAACATTTTATTAGTATATTAATTTGTTTCTTGTGTGTGTATGCATGTGTGCATGTTTTTACATGTGGCACTCAGGGATTGAACTAAGGGCAGTTGTTGGGCTTGGCAGCTTTTATCACTGAGCCTTCTCACTTAATATGTTATATTGATATATATGGACATATTATCTATAAGGCTCACTTAATATAATATTGTTTATTTTGGGTTTGCCTAATACTTCCCTTATGACTGTTTTGGGGGGGAACCATCCTCCAGACAGTTCAAGTCTCAAGGACAATCGACAGCGTGGGCACGTACTATGACTTTTTTATATGAGAGAATTAGGGGAAAAGACACACACTCTTTTCATGGTTTCATTCAGACTTTCTCTTTATTCTTCGTTTACATTCTCTATTCCTTATTTTCCTGGCGATTTCCTTCTCTCATTCTTGTTTTTCTTTTAACTATCTTTTTTCTTGATGTTTTCGTTTTAGTTCCTTTTAACTCAGTCATTCTTGAAGCTTTTTCCTTCTCTCATCCTTGATGTTTTTCTTCTAGTCCATTTTAACTCTTTATGTCCATCTCTATTTTTTCCTTCCAGCATATATTCCTCAGCATAATCTTTTAGGCAATATACTAATTACAATGGGGTTACATTCTGTTTTTCAAGTGAATGATTACAGTGAATACAAAACAAACATAAAAAACAATGTTTTCCATATCCCTTACATGATTAAACATTTTACGTATTACAGGTAAAAAACACATTATCCCAAGAACTCATGTACATTTATACCAAAGCAACTTGTTATAGATTATCCGTGCGGAAAAGCAATGTGTTCTTCTCAGTCAGATCTTTTACTGGCATGCTGCATTTTTCAGTTTCAAAGAAAAGGCTAATTACTTTATTTCTTATCTTGAAAGGTAACCTTATAAGGAACCTTAAAGAGTTCACAAGCCTAAACTTGTATACATGGAAGGGAATCAGTCAGCTCTACTTTAAAACTTTAGGGTACAAACCCACTCATTGATAGTTTTTATATCAGGAGGTTGAGGGCAGAAATGAGTTATTAGGAATTAATTATTACCTTTGGTCATCAACCAATCCTAGCAAGAACGGCACATCAGCTAATGATAATTTGGCTGCTTTATTCTTATTTCTTGACCTTAGGAGTTCCTCATTCAACTATGTACCTCTGTAAAACTTTAGATTATCTTCTTGGATTTTTCACCTTAAAGCTATTCTAACTTTAAGTTATTTTCAAAGATTTGTTTCAGTTATTATGCACTCTGAAACCTGTGAACACATCTCCCCAACATTAAAGTTCAAAGAATTTAAAGTAGCTGGAACTCAATTGTTTTCTTATTTATGTTTCTGCACCTTGTGCATGCAGTACTTGAAGATGCCAGAAGAGGGTGTTAGATCCATTTGGAACTGGAGTTACATATGCTTGTTAGTGGCTGTGTGGATGCTGGATATCCACATCCCCTGGAAGAGCAGTCATTCCTCTTAACCATTGAGCCATCTCTCCAGCCCTCTATTTTTTCTTACATTGAAAAAGAGAAACTATACATGTTTGAGACTGTACAAATTTATTACAGAATGATTATACTATTTTATATTACTATAGTGTTTCCTCAACTTCCTAGAAAACCTTTATTAGTGTGTAGCGTGTGCATGTTTCATTCATTTCTACAGTGTACTTCTGTCATATTCACTCCCCATTGCCTTTTCCTGCTCCCTCTCATCTTGTTTTTCTCCCCTTCTTCCAAATGGTTCAAGCTATACTCTGATGCCACTCCCACTATAGACTACATTTTCTTGTAGATGACTTATTTTTATGGTTGGCTACTCCACTATGTTCATTTTCTTTACCCATTCATCCATTACAGGTGCCTAGATTGTTTTTTATGATGTGGCTATTAGTAGTAGAGCTGCAGTGAGCATAGGTATGTAGGCATCTCTATTGTGTGTTGACTTTGAGTCTGTCATTGTCATTTCCGATTTTACACTAGAGTGCTACAGTAAGAACAGATGGTAATTCTGTTTCTGGTTTTTCGAGGCACTGCTGTAGTGATTTACATAATTGCTGCACTAATTTGCATCCACAAATGTGAGTGAGGAATTTACACCTCAGCTCTTGGATCTCTGCCAGCATTTGTTTATTGTCTTTTGATATTAGCCATTATTTTAGCTGGAGCAAGATGGAATCTCAGTGTAGTTTTTATTTGTATTTACCTGATATCTAAAGGCTGCTGATCAATTTTTTTGTGGTCATTTGTACTTCCTTTGATGACTAATTTATTTGTTCATTTGTTGATTGGATTATTCTGTTTTTTAAGTTTGAATTTTTATGTTTTGAAAATTAATCACTTAAAAATAGATAGCTGCTAAAACTTTGTCACACTGTATGTGTGTCTCTTCATGCCAATGCTTGTCAGTTTTCCAGAAGCTTTTTAATGTGTGTAGTCTCATTTGTTGGCTTTTCTATTATATTCTGGCCTATTAGAGTTCTACTGAGAAAGTCAATGCCTGTCCTCACATCTGGAAGTGTTTTTTTTACATGTTTTTTCCCCTTAATAATTCAAAATTAAAAGTTCTTTGACCCATTTTGACTTAGTTTTTCCAGCAGATGACATAAAGTATGAGATTTTAATCTCATACTTTCAACTATGGGTTATATTTAGCAATGGTTAATAAATTCATGCTAACTTATTTGGTTCCTTTTTCATCATTTTTATTTGTTGATCTATATAGTACGCAAATGAGAATTGGCTTGGGATTGCTTTAGGCTTGCCCAAGCAATGCTTCCTTTGACAGAATTAATTATCTATGATATGAGAGATTTTGTAAATACTCAGTTTAATCTTTTTTGAAAAGAAAAAAATCGTGCTGTTTATTATGCTAAATGTCTTTAATGCCTTTAAATCATAAACAGTAAATGGTAGAATTTAATTAACCAGTAGGTGGCAGTCTCATCAAGAGGATTCTTAACACTTGAGTTTTTACTACACAGCTTCTAACAAAGTTATTTTGTAGTAGAAAGACAGTTGGTGTGAAAGAATATACTTTAGATTACATAATTTGAATGTGCCTTGTCAAGGAGAAAATAAAATTTAGCATATGGATATTAAAAATAAGAATATAAAATTTTCATCATATTTCAAAGAACTTTGAACTCAGCACTCATCGGTAATTCTAATTATTAATTTTTTTTAAAGACTTCAGTTTTTATTGGGAAACAAGTTACCTCTTTATTTTTTTACACTCAAGGGCATTTCATATATTGATATTTTATATATTGATATTTTGCACTTGTCTCTCTCAATCCTTACCAGAAAGTACTATGCTTATCTCAATTCCTAACACAGTGCTTGCAACACAGAGTTTTAGAGTTAGTTACCCTTAATGAATACCTTCTTCTCTGAGCACTGTTCTAGGCACTGTGACTGAGTGTAGGTACTACTTTGTTGTTTCACAGTTAAGGAAAATGAGACATGGAGTTTTAATACTTTGTCTGTGGTCAGACAGGTAATTTTAGTTGAGTCTGTTTACTACTATAATTTAGGTTTCTACCTTTTCACTTCTGTTTACAAATTCAGATGAATGAATGAAGTGCATAAAATTTTTATTGCCTAAAATCTATTGAAATATGAAATACATTATTTAATCCCTTCAAAAATCTTTAACTTTTTGAAGAGATATGAGAACTGCTCCCTGTCTCAACAATTTCTACTCTTTTTTACTTTTCTGACTTACCCATGTTAGATGTCACATAGAAAACTTTAAGAACTGGACTCAAGATAGAGAGCACTAACAGTAATTGTTACTTTTGTACTTAGTTTTTGGTAGTCACTAGACAATTTAGTTGTTTTGACAGTAGTACGTTGGAAAGAAAGAGGTTGTTATGATTACTATGTTTGTACAGGTGATGGAGCAGAGGCTTGCTTAACAGCAGTAACTTGAGCAGAAACTAGAGCCAGTGATTTATGGAACAGAAAACTTAACAGTAATAACTGAGATGGGAAAAACAAGGTGGTAGCTGACTTATGTGAGATACTGAAGGGCTGCATGTTAAAATAGAGTCATCAGTGATCAGGTCAGGCTCTTGCATTGCTTACAAAGCAGAATGATTATTTCTGACCTTGATCAGCTGACCTTTTCTCAGGTTTAAGTATCACCACGTGGAAATACTATGAAATGTTTTACTGGACTCTGTCACATTGCTGGGGGTTTCAAAGGCTGTATTTAGCATGTAAAAATATTATTACTAATGTATTAAGATGTGTTATTATATTATACAAAATATTATTGTATGAAATAATATATATAATAAAATAGTTATTATAATGTTAATTACTACCCACCTGAATGCTTTGAGTAGCTTTTAAGTTTATGCTTCATGATCAAAAAATGAGAAAGAAATATTTTTTTGGCCATATTAGTTTTTTGAAGAGTTGGATGTTGTTAAGTATTACTCTGTTTTACATGAAACAGTTCAGGCAAATAGTCCTTTGTATATTAGTAGATGGGATGCTTTATAATTTCCTAACAACAAGAAGTATTTTAATGATGGTAATTTTAGACTATGCAGAAGGATAATAAGGAATAGATTTTTATCTCAGGATGTTACTGCACCATTCTGTTGCCAGGGTTATCTTCTTGTTTGGTGTGCTAACTAGAATGAATTAATGCTTCAGCAGCCTGAGTACAATGGTTGGCTTTCCTGCAAGCACACGATTCAGTTTGCATTAATAGCTGACATTGCTAGAAAAGAAGGATTTATATGAGTTGCTTTTAAAAATTAACATTTAACTTGCCATTTTGACAAAGTACATGTAAGAGGGGATACTGGGACATTTCTGTACATGCATACATTCTGTATTATAATGTCCATTTACTTTTGTTGTATGTAGCATTTCCCTCTTTCTCCTCAACATTTTTATTTGTTTTTTAGAAGAATCTTTTTTTTCTATTTTTTTTATTATGAATAAAGAAGTCACATTTCGATCTGTGTATATCCTTATTCAAGATCCCTTCCCCCTACCACCCCCTTAGGTCACTCTCTTCTCCACATCTCCCCATCTCCTCCCCAGCATGAGGTCCCAAGGTCCTAAAGTCCCAGTATTGCTTAGTTCAGCCTCCACTTCTGGCAGATCTAGTTTTCTCCCCCCAACATCAAGACTGAGTCAGGTGTTCCTCTGGGGGAGTGGGATCCAAGGTGCCGATCCAAGGTGTTTCAGATCCCAAGCTGTTCAGTGGATGTGGTTTGCAGCTTAGACATGCTTAGCTTTTTGTTTAAAGTCCACTAATGAGTGAGTACATCCCCTGCTTATCTTTCTGGGTTTGTGATACCTTGCTCAGGAGGATATTCTTCAAATCCATCCATTTGCCTGCAAATTTTAGGATATCCCCGACACATACACTAAAATGGAATTGAGATTTAATCTCCTTTGTCATACAACTGCACTTATATATATGTGTGTGTGTGTGGATATACATATACACACATATATATACACACATATACACATATATACACACACACATATATGGATAATGTGTATAGATGTGTGTGTATAGTAAGCAATTTTACATATTTAAATAAATATGTATGGATTCCCATATGCTTACATCCTCACCAGGATTTATTATATTGTCTTGTTTGATCAGCATGTATTAATTGTACAAAATAGTAAGATTTCTTGTTTTCCTTGTTTTAGAAATACATGTGTAGTGTGTTTTATTTTTCACAGCCCCTTTATGCTGTGGGATATTTCGACTATACCTTCATCCAGTCTTAGCCGCCCAAACCCTTTTTCCCCTCTATTATTTTGATTTCTTCTTTTTAGCTTCAGTTTATATTCTGCATGTGAGAATATGCTATATTTGCAGCTATTTTTATTTTATTAATTATTTGTGTGTATGCACATGTAGGCACATACTTTGCCACAGTGCATGTGTGGAGGTCAGAGGACAACCTGTTGGGGGTCTGTTCTCTCCTTTTACAGTATGGGTCCTAGGGACTGAACTCATATTGTTAGGCTTGTGTGGCAAGCACCCTTAGTCACTGAGCCTCCTTGCCAATCTCCATGTTTGTCCTTCTGACTGAGGCTTACTCACTTACTATAACATCTGTTATTTTTCTGTATAATACACTTTCATTTATCTTGGTATTTGAATGAAACGATGTATATGTGCCATGTTTTCTCTTTAAAATATTTTTAATAACAATTTAATTTATTGTTTATTTTTATGTGCATTGATGGTTTGCCTGAATATGTCTGTGTGAAGGTGTCAGATCCCCTGGAAGTGGAGTTACAGGCAGTTGTGAGCTGCCGTGTGGGTGCTGGGAATTGAACCTGAGCCATTCTTAAACACTGAGCCTTTGCTGTACCTCATGTGTGTTCTTCTTTCATCCATCCACCAGTGATCACATAGGCTGACTATATAATTGGTTACAAGGACGATAAACTTGAATGTGCAGGTATCTCTGTTGTGTGTTGACGTAGTTTTTTTTTCTTCCTGTATATTCTCAGGAGTGGTATAGTTGGATCCGGCAGTAGTTTCATTTGTAGTGTCATGAGTCGTCTCCACACTGATTTGCATAGTGGCTGTACTTCTTTGAATTCCTGCCAACAGAATCTGAGAGTTATTTCTCCTTCTGCGTTCTTCCTAGCATTTGTTGTTGGATTTCTTCATAATAACCCATCTTCCTGGAGTGAGATGGAGTCTCAGTTTATTGTTGATTTGCATTTCCATAATAGCTAAGTGTGTTGAACAGTTTTTCATGTAGTTATTGGTTATTCGCACTGCTCAACTCATTTTGGAATTTATTGATTGGGTTATTTTCCACTTCTGGATTCTTGACTTTTTTTTGGTGTTGCTTATATATCTTGCAATATAGATTTAATTTTGATACAATCTCATGTACAATCCATGCTGTTAGGTGTCATATACAGGAAAATTTTGCTTCTACTTATATCACTTTTTTGTTTGTATCTTTGGAACACATTATTTAACACCCTGTAATGCTGCCTAGCTTGGAACTCATTATGTAGACCAGCCTTAAACTCACAGCAATTCTCTTGTCTCAGCCTTCAGAATGCTGGGATTATAGGCATATTCCTTCATGCCTAGATGTATGTCTATATTTTTACATGGTTTTCAGTACACATTTTAAGCTTTCAACTCTTACATTAAGGCTTTGGTTTATTTTGAGTTCTATAACTTATGTACTTGGAGATTTATAATTTTAAATAATTGTCTGGTACAGTCATATATTTTTAATTTTTAAAAATTTATTGAGACTTGTTTGGTGACCTGATATAGGTCAGTCTAGCAGAACGGTCCATGTGCTGATAAGAAATATGTTTATTCAGCAGCTATTGGGTGAAATGTGTTCATATATATTCATTAAGTCTGTTTGCCTCGTATGTGCCCAGTTTGCATGTTTGCTTGTTGACTGTCTGTTTAGATCGTCTGACCATGTAGGGACGTGGGAGCTGAAGTCTGGCACCTATGCTGTACTTTAGTATCTCTCTCCCTTTACGTTTAATAGTACTTGCATTATGCATTCGGAGAGCTTTGTTTATGAATTTGTGTTTATTCTTGTTGCATTTGTTGAATTGTTCCTTTTATTAATAAATAATGGCCTTCATTATCTCTTCACATTTTCTTAACGTTTATCTGATATTGTTGCTATTTCCATTCATTTTCTGTATTTTCATTAGCATAACTTTTCTAGCTCTTTACTCTTAGTCTATGCTTACCTTTACTTACAGCTGGTAGGCAGCATGTAGTTCAGTTTTTTTTTCTTTTTCCTTTTTACAATTCATTCAGCTTATGTTTTTTGATTGGCGAATTTAATCTACTCTTATTTTATATTGTTCATAAGTATTCTGCTTGTTTTATAAAGTTTTATTCTAACCATTTCTTTTCACATTTCTTTATGATTAGGTAGTTTTCTGGTACCCATTTAATTCACCTTCCTTTCTTAAATGCGTTGTCCTTGTGGATCCCTTGCTCCACATCCTCTCCAGTATGTGCTCTTGCTTGTGTTTTTGATCTTAGCCATTCTGACAGGTATAAGGTGGAATCTCAGAGTTGTTTGAGTTGCATTTTCTTGATGGCTTATGATGTTGAAAATTTCTTTAACTCTTTCTTGACCATTTCTTCAGTTGAAAATTCTGTTTTAATTTGTACTTCATGTTTAAAATTGGATTATTTGGTTTTTTGATATCTAGTTTCTTGAGTTCTTTATATATTTTGGAAGTCAGCCCTCTGTTGGATGTGTGGGGTTGGTAAAGATTTTTTTCCCATTCTGTAGACTGTTGTTTTGTCCTATTTGTGGTGTCTTTTTCTTGAATAAAAGATTCTTAGTCATTGAGTACTAAAAAAAAAAGATTACCTATAAATTTATCTTATAACAGAAGTGTTTTTTATTATTATAGATTGATATTAATAAAGTCAGTGGATGGTTGAATTTGAATTACTGATTTTTTTGCCTTAATTAATTTGATGTTAGGGTGTTAGGGATGTGTTTCCACGAGAGAGGACTTTACTACCAAATTTTTAGGTTCGATCTTTAGCACCATAAAGAAACAACAAAACAGTCTCTTTTTGTAAGTTAATATTAGGTCTAATGAATTTTCTGAGTACTTGTTTTTACCTTTGACATTGCAAGTCATTACAATTTTGTTTAGAAAGACGCTCAGGCCACTGAAGTTTTCCTGATTTTAGTTTCTTAGTTTATTTTATTTTCTTATGTAAATTTTTATGTTCACAAACACTGAGCAAATCAAGCATTTTAGACACACTAATAATAAAAAAGTTAAAGGGATAGTTTATATCTGCTATAAGTATAGTTTTGTAAACTTATTTATCCTCTGTGGTTTTTATTCAAGGCTACATGATTTAAGTCTTATTTTTTTCTTCTTGCTTTTAGGAGATAGAATATCTCCACAAAAACACTTTTATAGTGATTTCAAGTGACAATTAGTAGAGAGTGTTAGAGTCTGCAGATCACCCTACAAAAGACCACCATTCATATATCCAAAAGCAAGAGTGTTCATTTCTCAAGAGAGAGATTCCTGCATGTAGGGGTCAGCCACACAACAAAATGGTGAAAACCCCCAGAGAAGCTCACAGGCTCCTTTTATAGACAATCAGAAGGGGATTAGCTCATCTTAAACATGGTTGGCCAAGGGAACAGTGGTCACATTAATATGTTTCTGATTGGCTGGGGCTATCAGCACTGATTCATGCCTAGTATGAAAGATTTCCTTCACCTACCTTATCAGAAATTGAAACTGAAACATAAATTGAGATCTAAACAGAAACTGAAAATCAGGCCTAGTAGAGGCAGGTGCCTAGAGAAGCCCACCATGGTGCTATCATGGCCTTTTAAGAGCAGTTGGCATTATCATGTAATTTGTATGGTCAGTTATTGGAAACTACTATTTATTTGTTAGCCTTTGGAATAGAACTTTCCTAATTATGATTCTGTATCTTGTAGAAGGATGTGACACCACAGAGTAAGCATTAACTATTTGGTTAGTCTTCAGGACTTTATTTTAAGGAATACTTTTCCATATATAGTAGAGTTTCTATTGCTATTATAAAACAAAATGACCAGCTGGGCATGGTAGTGTATCCCTTTAATTCTAGCACTTGGGCGACAGAGGCTGGTGAATCTCAGTGAGTTCAAGGCTAGCCTAGTCTACAAATCAAGGACAGCCAGGACTGTTTCACAGAAAGATCTTGCCTTGAAAATCCAAAAATCAAACTGAACCAAAACAACCTATCATAATCAAAAGCAGCTTGGAGAGGAAAGAGTTTGTTTGGTTTATATATTCCAGGTCACAGTTCACTGAGAGAAGGTAGGAACTCAAGGCAGAAATCTGGTGGCAGGAACTGGAGCAGAAGCTACAGATGAGTGCTCCTTATTAGCTTGATTCCTTGGCTTGCTCTGTTGCTTTCTTAGACAAGCCAGGACCACCTGTCCAGTAGTGGCACTATCCAAGGAGGCCTGGATACTACTCCATCAGCTATTAATGAAATGTCTCACAGACTTGCCTATATGGCAGTCTGATGGAACCATTTTCTCAGTTAACCTTCCCCAAAATTTCTAGGTTTGAGTCAAATTGACAAAAACAAAACAAAACAACAACAACAAAAACAGTACACCATGTAAGTAATGAAAACATACATTTTCTGTAATCTTTTTAGATGTTGATTGATACCTTCTAGAGTTCATTTTGTTGTTGTTGATTTGTTTGTTTGATTTGGATTACCATTTGAAAAAGAGATTTACTGTATATTTCTGGTTGGCTAGGAGCTTATGGTGTAGACCAGTTTGGTCTTGAACTGACAGATCCATCTGCCTCTGCTGTGTTACTGCTGGGATTAAAGGTATGTGTTCCTTTGCCTAGGAAAAATTCTTAGTTTGAAAAATTATAGAATCAGAAGAAATTGTATCAGTGTTACAGAGGGGTTTCATATACAAATATTCAGTTTTCTCCTATGGTAATCCTCTTACACAGCTATAGTTCAGAATCACAAGTAAGAAATTAATAAAATCTACAGATCTCAGACCTTTTTGATGCTCTTTTAGAATTTTTTTGTAAATAATATACTCCTGTGTTATAGTAAAGATTTCACAATTTATTGGTTTAAAATATTTATATAAACTGGAACATTTATAATATTTTATAAGTCAGTTTATTTTTGTCTTCAAATTTCTCATACCTGATCCTTGGAGCTTTAGACAGTTCTCCCATTTCCAGCAAACACAGTATTCAACAGTGACAGTAGAGGGCACTGAAGGGATACTTTAGGAGGAAGATATTTTGCCTTCTGATGTGCTATGTTTATTTTTCTCATTT
Organism: Sigmodon hispidus; assembly: GCA_004025045.1. NCBI lineage: Eukaryota > Metazoa > Chordata > Mammalia > Rodentia > Cricetidae > Sigmodon > Sigmodon hispidus. The sequence goes on from PVIH01011566.1 coordinate 15,983, forward strand.
TTCCACAGATCTAGGAATGATGAAGTATGCAAGCTGCACATACATATAGTCTCTCCATGGTCTTGTACTTTGACTCACAAAACACCCATGTGAACTTCTCAGTATAGACATATTGTGCTCCAGGCTCTGTCCCACCTTCCTTATGTGTTGGTGTCAGGAGTTTTGATTTTCTTTGCTTTTTTTGCCTGCCACATTTAGCTGCCTGCTTGCTGAATTTGCCTGGAGAGTCCAGCAAATTATGCTATCCAAAAGGGCTGCAATCACTTCAGACTTTATAGGAAGATCTGAATGTCAGGGAAAAGATATTCTCCACCCTTTCCAAGTTTGTTCTTGGAATGCTTTATTTTCTTTGTAATTATTCCCCAATTACAGTAAAAGATTTTAATTTTTAAGTTATGTCTGTATGTCTGTATCTGTGTGTGGGTGTGTGCACATGAGTGTAGGTGCCTGCAGAAGCTAGAGGGACTGGTTTCCCCTGGAGCTGGCATTTCAGGTAGTTATGGATGGTGGGAGTTGAACTCTGGTGCTCTGGAAAAACAGTATGTGCTGTTAACTGCTGAGCCATTTTTCCAGCCCCCTAAGTATTTTTTTAGAGTAAACCTTTCCTGTTCAGATTATTATGTGCGCTATCCTCTTATTGGATTTCAGTTGACAGTTTAATTAACTGGCTTCTAATGATATTAGTCCCACAAATACAGTTTCTAATACTTTTCTGAGGAAGCAAAACAAATAAACAATACTCAAGTAATCATTTTAGATAGTCCTATCATGATAAGATAATAACTGATAAGATAATGACTACTCTGTGATTTTTTTAAAACATGTGTTTATCTTATTGCAGGTGTCTCATATACAGACTCTTTTATACCAAAGCAAGAACTATGAGGGTTTATCAGGGGGTGGTGCAGGGAGCCCCAGCATGGTATTTTACTTTGGTAAGAAATAAAGCTTGCTATTAAGAGGCCTCACAGTGAGGAACTGCTTGGAGCATCTTGTTATTTTTTCCAAAGCCTTTCCATTTGACATCTTTGAAGCCTTTTTAGGCAGATACATTTAGGGATAAATTTATATACTTATAGTAAGAGTAAAATTATTTTTATTTTATTAATAAAATATTACCTAGTTGATAACATTTTACCTTTGCTTAAAAAAGATTTAATTTGTTTATATGTATGTCCATGTGTCTGTAGGAGTGTATGTCATGCGTGTACCACCATCTTTAGGGAGTTACAGGTGACTATGAACCATCTGAAGTGGCTGCTGGAACTCAGGTTGACTGGAAGGAGCAGCAAGTTCTCTTATTTGCTGAGGCATCTTTTCAGCCACCTTAGTGGAAGCTTCTTGGGAAAGAAAAAAATAATGTACAAAGATTTTTGGAACTTTTGAAGGAAGGAAGAAGAAAAAACTTATTATTTTAATTTAGTAGGGTATAAATTTAGTAGTTGCCTGAAATTGCTATTCCTGAAGCCTTGTAAGGCTGGTCTTTGATTGGCATGTACAAGCTTGGATTTTGAGAGGACTTATGTCAGTTGCAGAGGTGACAGAAGTGACTAATGTGCCTCAACTTTCATGATCACCCACTTTCATTTCCAATTTTCCTATTGCAAGATATTAATGCAAGGTTTAATTTTTCTACATTTTCTGTAATTAATGCTAAAGCAATACTAGAAATAATAAATTTTTGTCTTTGTTATAGAGTATATAACTCAATGATAAAGCTGATGAAAGTCATGTTTTAAGTAAAAATTCTAAGTATGGAATGTAGATCTTTTTCTTTTTTGCATAGTATTTTTATTTATCATTTGGTGTTTTTAACATCATGCACCTCATCAAACTCAGTTATCAGTCCTCTCAGATTCATACCCACATTTATGATCTCCCCGTTTACAAAAAAGCCCATTCTTGCTGCTCATTTTCTTACTGGAGCATAATTAGACTCCCTGTGGCCAGACCCTTAAAGAAAAAAATGAGTCCTTCCTCACTCACACCCCTGCCAGAGGACATCTAGCCTTGAGTTCTTGTATACGGTGACATCTATTTTTTTTTTTTTTAAATCTACTAATGAGTGACTACATCTCCTGTTTCTCTTTCTGGGTTTGTGATACTTTGCTTAGGAGCATATTCTCCAGTTTTATCCATTTGTCTGTGAATTTTAGGATATCATATTTTTAAAATGGTAATTGTAAAAGTAATGTATAATTTGAACTATGTCATGGTTTTACAGTTCACTTTCACTATAAGTGTTTTTCATGTCACCCTTACAGTAATATAATGAGCATAGGTGATATTTGTATTTGGAAATGTGGGAAAATGAGACTTTTAATGTTTGTATCTTGATAAGGATTAAGATTAGAGCAATGGATTATGAGCTTGAGGGTTTCTTGGGATACACAGCAGGGACCTGGAATTAAAGGAAAGAGGAGAGGGGAGGGAGGAGACAACATGGCAGTCTGACAGAGGTGTAAGCATTCCTACGATAAATCTATATGTAGTTAGTCATAATTTTTCAGGATAATAAGACTACAACTAAATTTTTCACAAAATTCACAATCTGAGTTTGTATGAAACTAAAGAGTCTAAAACAAAAAGGTAGTTGCAAAACTATTGTATTTTCAGGGACCTATAAAAGGGAATTTATAGTCCTTTCTAATGATTACCCAGCAGGGTACCAATTAAGAATTAAAGACCATAGAGTTTTGTGGTGGGAGACATAAGATTAACTCCTAATCCTGTAACTCAGGGTTACAGGTGTCTGACTTGGGACAAGTCACTTCTTCATGAAAATTAATTTTATTACTTAGGTATATGAGATTAGTTTGGAAGTATAAAAACAGTAGTATAGTATATCTGGCAATAAATGGCTGCTACTATGATGGTTATAATTATTGTTAATGTGTTAACATTATTTCATTCTCAGGATATTTGACATAACATTTTGGTCTATCTTGGCATTATTAGAGGTAATACATGGGTGTCTGCTCTTCGTTCTACTGACACGTTGTAACGGGCTGGGAAAGTAGCTCCACTGTTAGGATACTTGCATGAAGTCTTGTCTCCAGCATCAGTATAAACTGGTCACAGTGGCACAGATCTGTAATCTCCGTATTTGAGAGAGAGTTCTGAGTCAGCCTGGAATACAGGAGAACCCGTCTCAAAAACAAGCAAGCAAGTGTGGTGACATATTGTATGCTTAATTATATCACCACAAATGATTATAAGTAAGTAGCCAAGCCTGTGGAGAACTTACCGGCAGTTAAGAGCATACTTCTCTTACATAAAACCCGAGTTTTTCTTCTCAACACCCACATCAGGTTGCTCACAACCACCTCTAATTCCAGCTTAGGGGGATCAACCACCATGAGCACATAGCTCCTACAAACCCACACATAATTTGATAATAACAATAAATCTTTAAAAGCACTCCATCAGTCAGCCATTTTTAAATTACTGTCGTAGTAGAACTTAGCACACCTGATAGTCATTGTCTCCTTACTTTTCTCTTCTGTTTGACTGTGTGATCACCGAGAGTGCAGGTGAGAGCAGTTTCTTTCCTGCCTTGCTCATGGTGATAACTAAAGAAATTTGAATACTCTGAAATCCCCAAAGAGCCATTTAACATTGACATTTGAATACTCTGAAATCCCCAAAGAGCCATTGACATTAGGTGTTGTGTTACTAATAATATCCATTTTAGTTCCTAACTTACTCCTGATTGATATTTTTGTAGTGTTTATAAGAAGTCTTATGTGCTGTAATGAAATATAATTTTGAAAATGACTAATAAAGTTTGATAATAAAATAAAATATGTAATTTTAGTGCTGGAGGAAGTTTCTATGTTGTACCTCTCATTTTCTAGAAGAGAAGCAGAGGCCCAAGGATGTTAGTTAGGTGCTTTCTCAAATGTCATACTGCTGGCTGGTGGCACTATTTTTTATTTATAAGCTGGAGATAGGGGAGTGCATCAAAGATCACTAAGCTAAGGTGATGAGTGTCACTATTTAAAGGATATCTGAACTTTCAAGGCTCTTTTTGTTACAAACTGTATAGGATTATTATGTAAAACTGTAATACAGGGCTATTATACTAGGATAGTGTAAAAATTATAGTCTTGACATTTATGTCCAAGTGATTGAGAAGTCATAGTATGTTACTTTATATTTTCCAAAACAGTCAAAAGAGGAGAGGATATATTAAGTACTGTTGGTATTGGTTTAGTCAAGAGCCTTGAGAAATAGATTTTAAAAAATTACTGTACTTTGAGGTTTGTAACTTAAAAGTAAACCTTAAAATCCAGGAGCTCATTCTTAAAGAACCCAAGGAGATGCTGGAGAGAGCAGGGCAGGGGAGATACACCCAGCCCAATTGATCCTAGGACACAAACTGTACATATGAACAACCTTTACATTAGTAATTATTATTAGCAAGAGATAAGGTAACAGCAGGAGAACTAATACAGCAAATCATATAATTAAATTTAAAGGAGAGAGTGTAATTTAAAAATTCGAACACATTAATTTTTACATTGTTTCCAGTGGTATAAAAATTTGTTTGGAAAATTATTTTCTGAGTTTATAAGCTTTATGTTGGCTATAGGCATGGACTTTGCTGGACACCAAAAGGAAGCCTTGAGCAAGGCATTTCCTGTACTTGCAGCAAGTATAATCACTACCTACTGGAGGATAATGTAGAGATATGCTGCTGGGAAAGCAAGCTTTTGCATAACTGGAAGGAACAAATCAAGTGCTGGCTTGCCATCTGCCAAAATAAAAATTAACGCTTTATTTTTTACATGTTGTTAGGGATCAAACCCAGGACCTTATGAATGCCAGACAACTTCTATACTCCTGGGCTATGTATCCACTCCTGGTGCTATTTTGAAATTTTAAGAAGTTTATGTTTTATTTAGTTACATTCTTTTCTCCCTATGTAAGATTCTGCATAGCATATTTTTATACTTTAGGATTGCTGTGATTAAAATAACAATTAAGTATGAATATGCATTGGCAGAGTGATGCTCTGGATATGTTACAATGCTTATTGAGTTGTGAGACTTATTTAATAGGAATGCAAATTTGAGTACACTGTTTAACTGATCTGGATATAGCTTTGCTTACCCAGTGGAGCTATTTATTAACAGCTTAGAAATTATAAAAAAAAAAAGCTATGAAAACCCTTTTCTAATAAAGTAGTATTGGTAGGGTTCCTGAAGCTATGTTAGCATTGGGAAACATGGACAGTAGGTAATAATTACTGATTGTGTATTAGATAATAATGTCACTAATGTGGTAGAATAATTAGTAATGAGGGTCATGTAATTGGTTTTTCTCTCAGCTGAATATATAATGCTAAATGCTATATGGTCAACATGAATCTTGTAGACCAGGGTACTATAAAATTTTATTTTGTTAATTTGGCTTGATACAAAGAGAGTATAGTATCTTTTTCTTATTTTAAAAGTACTTTTTTTTTAAAAAAAAAAAACAACTTACCTGGGTTAATTATTACCTATAGTTTTAGAATAACTATAAGGCAAATAAAATCTTTCATTTTTCTAGGAACTAATGTATATATTACTATCATATTAATAACTTAATAATCCTTAGTAAATCATTTAATTGCAGTTATAGAGCAATTTTCTGATCTTTGTTATTTTTATTTGTAAAATAAAGACCTGAGAATTTTGGCAACTTGTTTTTCTGTTTTGAATATAATTTTGTTGTGTACCTTGGGTTTTTATTTATTGTGTTCCAGGAAAAACAAACAAAGCTATTTGTGAGTATAAAACTTAGATTGTATAGTTATCACTGGACTTCTGTGTTCTTCTTGATACCTTATTTTTCCTTTTCTTTTCCCTCAATATTTTCAGATGTTTTGGAATGTTATTAAGCCCAGGTCGAAACGTGAAGAACAGTGACATGCATTTACTGGATATGGTAATGACAATCTTTAGCATCCTAATCAAATACAGAAGACAGTTATTTTATATCTTAAAAAATTTATTTTAAAAGTTTGTCATATTGTTAGGGTTGTTTATTTAATTTTATCATAGCAATAATTACATTTGGACACTCAAAATTACTTATGAAGGGAAGATTAGGAAAATTTCTACACTACAGTCTTCTGTAGGGTGAAAGTACATAAAAGGAGCCTGTAGTGACAGTGTTATCTACTTTGTCTGATTGGCTTCTTAGAAAGATGTCTTTTCTTTGAGCCTAAAATAACAACCATAGTTATAATAGACATCTACAATGTGTGCCTCACACCTTCCACTAATTTAAGGCACGATCAACTTTGAGCTGAGATGATGCTTGTTTTCTTTGAAGCATCTCTCTTTCTGAGTTTGTACTTGACAATGAATATTTACTATATTTCTTTAAGAAATGCCATTAAGAGATTAATGATACACGTTCAGGGATTGGTGTTTGCTGTGAAGGCACCAGGCATCTTAACTCTTAAGCCCAAGTGCTTTCTGATGTTGCTGTTAATAAAAACATTCATTTTAGATTTATAACGTTATAGAAATATGTCAGAGGAAGCAGAAAAGTCCTCACTTTTTAAGTATAGATTTTTATATATTTTATATTTCTTAATATATTTCTTTTCAACTGTGTCTCATAAATTTAAATTTAAAAGCTATTCTTTTAATTATTTTATGGTATTTATATCAGCATTAATTTTTTTTTAGCAATATTGGAATGCTTTGTTCAAAATTTTGGGCACCTATTTGTGTGCCAAAGATTGTGTGAAGTATGGGGATTTTACATTTGTGTAAAGTATAGCTGTTCCTAGCTGTGGGCTCTTAGTCTTGTGATGGAATCAGACCCTTGAAGAGTGTAATTGCAACAGTGGGTTAAGTCCTTTCTCGAGGGTGTAGTGTGCTGTCTTAGTCAGGGTTTCTGTTGCTGTTTGCGAGGAGACACCATAACCTCAACAACTCTGGGTGGCTTACAGTTTAGAAGTTTAGTTCTTATTCTCAGGGCCAGAAGCATGGCAGCATGCAGGAGCTGAGGATTCTTTATCTTGATCCTGCAGACAGTAAGAAATGATCAGTCTCACTGGGCGTGGCTTGGGCATATATGAAACCTCAAGTCCACTTCCACAGGATCACACTTCCTCCTACAAGACCACACCTATTCAAAAAGGCCACACCTCCTAATAGTGCCATTTTCTTTCAAACCACCACATGTGCCATGGGCGTAGAGAAGGTATTGCTAGGTAGGTTAGATGAGGATAACCGGTTAAATCGAATGTGTAAGGATAAATTAGTTATGGATCCATCTCTCTTTTACCCTCCTCAAGAACATATCAGTGATGAGTGTTGGTTTTCTTAAAGCAAGCTATAGCATTTTGGAGTGTGAGAATTCCATGAGGGGGTCATTTTGATAGTACTGAGCTGTTAGAAAAAGTATTAAGATACTAGATTCCAGTTACGGTCTTTCAGAATCTAAGGGACTAAGATGAATCATTGCTAGAGATTTTCCTCTTTCAACCTAAAATCAGATTCTTGAGTTATGGAACTGGTGTGAACTCCTGAGACTTCTTAGTCACATCAGTATAATTGGATCCACCTTTGAGTCATCATGATCAAAGGCCTTGATAGTGTTCATTTTCCTGGAAAGAGAAGTTGGATTAACCTGCACAGCACATAGTAGGGCACTGCTCGGCTTTACATTTTTAATTACCAGTAGTTGTTGTTTACTGTTATCAGGTGTTGTTAATCTTCATGATATTTTAATAGGTGGTCACTGATCCTTAGCTAGTAGATTCTGCTCATAACAAGGAACTCAGTACCTTATATTGAAAATGAGGAGGTGGGGGCTGGAGAGATGGCTCAGCGGTTAAGAGCACTGACTGTTCTTCCGGAGGACCTGGGTTCAATTCCCAGCACCCACATGGCAGCTAACAACTGTCTGTAGTTCCAGTTCCAGGCAAACACCAAGGCAAATAAATGAATAAAGTTTTTTTAAAAAAAAGAAAAAGAAAATTAGGAGGTGGTTCTAGTTACTGACAAATTATCTGTGAAGCATAAGTTAACACTTTTTGTAACTTTGCCTAAATACTTTTGATTTTGCTCCTTAGAGTAAGATGTTAATACTTTTGTCCTATAACATACCCAAATGTCACATGACACTGAAAACAAGTTTTCTGCTACTTCACTTTGACTTTGAGAGATATGCAAATTACATTTAACAGTTAGTGAAACTTTTATTCATAGTGAACAGTTTTTTATGATTAAAAATTTATTTTTACATTCTTATACTTGAGTGAACTGAATTTACATTATTTCTATCCTTGCTCCACTTTCTCCCACTTTTCTTGGATTCACGATCTCTTCTGTAATTACTATTACTCTATACATACATACATATACAGTTTCCTAAGTTGTTCTGTATTACATTTTGTGTTGCTGTGCAAGTGCCAGAGGAGAAAAGTATTCTGTAATCTTATCTGGGTGCTGAACTGACAAACTATAACAATAAGCCACCCAGCAAGCTAGTCCCAGTGGTATAATAGGTGGCACTTATCTCTATGGTGTGCTGAACAATTTTTAAGTAATAATGACTTTTCTTTTTTCTATGCATGTTTTCTAATTAGGTGAATTGAGACTTTTATAGTTTATTAAGCCCATTATTGTGGTTTAAGATCCTCACAAAAGGGAAAGTCATACTTAAAAATGACACTGTATTTGTTATTTTTCTAACTGCTATAACAAAACAAGATGAAAGCAATGTAAGGGAAGAAGGATTTATTGATTCATAGTTGATGAGGGCACAATCTTTCATAGAAGGGAAGACATAATAGGTAGAGTTCAAGTTGGAGATTACATTCAGGTGGAAGTCCTTCACTTTGGAAATAAAGGGAGGACGTGCTGGCACTCTTCCTAGATCTTTGATCTAGTCCTGACCTGTGGGGTGTGCCATGTGTCTTATACATTCAGAGTGGGTGTTTCTCACTTTAGTTTATTTAAATTGTCCTTAAAGATACATACAGAGGCTGTCTCCCAGGTGTTTCTAAGTCCTATTAATGTAACAGAGTAAGATCCTAAATATATAAATATGTGCACACATATTTATGTATATGCAAACATAAATAAAATCACAAGCAACAAAATTTGAGGGTTTTTCTTTTGGGAAAATGAGTATAAGTCACAGAGATTCAATAATGAGAATATTTTTGGTTAGGGAGGTTGTGGCAGAGGAAGTAAGTAAGTAAGTGGTTCTAACCATAATTGTTGATAACTCAGGCAAGGCCTAACAGCAAAATACCAAGAAAGACAGAAAACTCAATGTGGGTTCTGTGGAGCTGGACCGCGATTTAATATTCCAGCCTTAGAGATGCTCCAGAGTATGTGGATTTTTATAATTAACCACATGTTGACACTAAATTAAAAGGCCCAGAAATATTCTGTGATTCAGAATATTTGGAATGTATATGTATATGGAAAACATGGAGGTAAAGTTTTCTGAAGCAGGCCATTGTATGTCTGTGATAAAGTGCTACCCTCTCTCCACACCGTCTTTGTCTTACGGATTTCATTCTTTTTGCTTCTCTTTTCTCATTCTCTTTCTTTTATCCACTTCTCTTTTTGTCTAGATTACAATTTTAAAGTTTTTTTGTTGTTTTGCGCTTGCTGTGTAGCCTCAGCATGGCTGTAACTCAGAAGTCATCCTTGGCTTCCTGAATACTGGAGTTGTAGTTCTGCACAAGCACAGCTGGTTTAAAAGTGGGTTTTAATGTTGATTCTCTTTATTTCTCTCTTGTCTCTTTAATAGTTTCCTAGTACACCTAAAACTTTACATTTTCACTTCATAGTTTTTTTTGCTACTGAATAAGTGGCTTGTTCTTACTGAAATCTTAAAGCTTCCATGGCTTCCTGCCTAATTTTTGTGTTTGTTAGTTGAAAGGAAGATTATGATTGCACTAGTTTATTTTTTCTGTACTCAAGCACAGCAAACATTCAAGAGCACAGAAACATATTGCATCTTTTAGGTAAGAAGCTCATTGTTGTTTTGAATGGGCCTTACTTAGTGTGGACCATGAAGAGTTAGAGGTATAGGTGTGTGTCTGTGTTTCCTTTTTTGGTGCTGGAATTGAACTTAGTGCAGGTAATATTATATTATATTCTTCTATATATGGGTATTTTGTCAGCAAGCAAAAGATCACATTTAATATACCTTTACACCATTATGCTTTTGTGACTCAGCATGAATAGATATACCTTTTTTCATACAAGAAGTACATGTGTTTATATTGAGCCTGTGTTTGAAGATAGCTAGCATATAACACTACTCAAAGAAAATTTTTGTAGGGGAAAATTTACAGTAAAAGGTAGATTCCTATTTGAGTGCAGATACACATTTAATAAATTAAAACGATTAAGGGTATAATTTTAAAGTGATAATTTTTTCTTGTGCATAGAATTTGTGATTACTGTTTGAACTTTTATAGGAATCCATGGGAAAGAGCTATGATGGCAGAGCCTATGTCATCACAGGCATGTGGAATCCCAATGCACCAATATTTTTGGCACTTAATGAAGAAACCCCAAAAGGTGACTTTTCTTAAAATATTGTTTTATCCCTTTAGAATTTTATTGTGAGCAATCTTGTCTTAGTACTCTGTTAGAAAGTGCTGATGTCTATTTAAATTAAAGATATTTTTATTATGAATGCTGGTAAATACTTATGAAGTTTCTTTTTATATTTTTTGATGCTTTTCTGGGGAAAATCTTCATTAGTTAAAAGAATTTCTTTAAAAGCCACATTGATTATTTATAATAGATTATGGGGAAGACATTTGACTGTATACTTTACATATTGCTGTAAAATTGTTTTATTATTTATTATTATTATTTTATATGGGTGAGTGATGGAACAAGATGAAATATGTAAGCAAACAATTTTTGGAAACATGCATATTTTTGTTCATCATTTTAACTAAGTAAACATTGCAGATTACTTAAATTTTCATTAATTACTTCATCTAGTTTTAGATCTTTGATCTGCTTAAACTAAATTTAAAGTCTTACTTGATTTATAGTTTTAATGAAATTGTTATTTTCATCCAATTAAATATGTATGTTCAGAATACATCAACTTTTTTTATCTTTAATTTTATGTTAGTTTTTGACCACATTTAACTTTTGTCTCAAGACAAGATGCATCAATGATAGCTAATAGGGAAACTTGCTCTTTTCATGTAGATCATTAAGATGATAACTATTCTCTGTAAAGAGATTGGGTGTTCACTAGTTCCATAAAGTACATGCATTTGATTACATGCTGTGTTATCTAAAAGTGAGAGTTAAAACAGCAAAAACATTTATATAAAACTGAATAAGCCTTAGGCTGGGAAGTTATCTCAGCAAGTAAAGCAAGGGGACAGTAATTCATATCCTCAGTATCTAAGTAAGTGCTTGGTAGACATGGGAACCCACCCGTAATTCCAGCTTTGGCAGGAGGAGATGGGATCCCTGGAGGAAGCTGGATAGCTGGACTTGCCATGTTGAAGATCTGGGTCCAATTGAGAGATCATGTTTTAAAATAAAAACCAGACAAAAAAAGAGGATTCACAGATTCCCAGCATCAACCTTTGGCCTCCATTCTCATGCAAATATACATGCATACCTGTACATACTCATTGCCCTCCCATGTAAATATCCACACAGATGTACACATATATAAATATTCATGTATGTGTACACATAAACTCCTTTCCAAATGTAAACATGCACACTCATAAACACATATGCTGTCTTCCATACACACTTTAGCATACACACCTTCACATCCTCAAGTTACCTGCCTCCTCACATGTAAACATGCACACACGTGAACACACATACTTCTCCTGTAAACATGCACACACACATGAACACACATGCTTCTCCTGTAAACATGCACACACATGTTGAACACACATATTCTTCCCACATGTAACATGCACATACATGAACACACATGTTCTTATATATAAACATATACATATGAACATTCATGATCCTTCCCAACATACATGATCATACACACTCCATCCCACTGATATGTAAACACATGCACACACATGGTACATGCTCTTCCCTGTGCACATGTACACATGCATACACTTGAATATACACACATACACAAGAAAGGAAGAATAAATTTTTAAAATTCAGCCTTATTCATTTTAGTAACAAGTTATTGCCATAGAGTTTATTTTGGAGACGGGCTTGTAGTAGTACCATTTAACCCTCATTTTTCTTTTTTAAAAAAGATTTATTTGTTATGTATACAGTGTTCTGCCTGCAGGCTAGAAGAGGGCACCAGAGTTGTGAGCTACCATGTGGTTGCTGAGAACTGAACTCAGGACCTCTGGAAGAGTAATCAGTGCTCTTAACTTCTGAGTTATCTCTCCAGCCCCCAACATTCTTTCTGAGAAAGAAAATATAAAATTTAGAAAAATAAGTCACTTAGCAATTAGTAAAATTAAAAAAGATACCATAAATGTCATTATTAAAGTATCACATGTTTTATTTCTATTTTAACAAATTTTATCCTCAATTAAAAATTTATAATTTATTTGTTTTACTAAAACAAGCTTTTCATACTACTATATTATAATTTTATGATCCAAATGGTATTTCTCTCTGAAATCATTTAATATGCTACACAAACATGTTGTCTTGATTTTTAAAAATGTTGAGGGACATTTTTGAAATTATACATTACCAGAATTAAGGAGCCAAAGAAGTCTTGATTTTTATGGAAAAATTCTAGGCACTAAGGGTAAAATGCCTTCTGATTTCACTGCACTGAGATCCATTTGAGTATTAAATTCTATGTCTCATGCCATTTTCTTTACCCTGTACATTTGGTCCTCTAGTTTAAGAACAATGTCTGGGGAATCTTAAATTGAATTGGTAGGAATACTTGTCCTTAGCAAATACTTGTGCAATACAATTAAATAAAATATTGAATTTGAAGCTAACAACATAAATGTAGTGAATATTGTATATATTTTTAAAACATGGAGAATTTCTTTTATTGATGGCTTTGGTTATTTGTATTTCCCTTTAATTGAGAATTACAAACTGATGGACAAGACAGATTTTAAAGATAGTTAAGAAGGCAGAGCATAGTGAAATATTCCTTAAATCCCAGTATTTGGAAGGCAGAGTCAGGTAGTTATCTGTGAATTCAGGCCAGCCAGGACTACATGGTGAGACTTAGTCTCAAATACCAAAACCCAAACAGATTTAAGAGACAAAGAAACTATTCATTTGTATTGTATGACCAGGCCATAAGTCTAAAATTCTCAGGAAGTATCAAGCAGGAAATAAAATGTAATTTATATTTCAGTCCACCATGATGGAAAATAGGCACTGGCTTAGGATATTCTACATTTAAATATTAAATTTGTGACGAAGTAAATATTTTAAACAGTGAGTAGAAATGTGGCTATTAGCACTTTATCACTCCTTAAAACACTTTTCACACTTTTGCTTCTACATGTGTAAATAATATGGATACATGTATACATATATGTGAAAACTAAACGTTGTATTTCACTGAAGTTTAATAATGGCACCTTTGCTGTGTGAGTACATGCATAACTATGTATGTGATACTGGTGTGAATGGGCAATGCACATACCTGTGTGCCCATGTGGAGGCCGGAAAAGAATGTCAGGTGCCCTTCTACTGTTCTCTGTCTTATCCCCTTGAGACAGAGATTCTCACTGAATCTGGAACTGGGCTGGCAGCCAGCAAACTCCAGTGATCCTCTTGTCTTTGCTCTAACATAAGACTGGGACTGAGGTGTGCCCAACTGTGCTTAGCTTTTTTATGCTTCCTAGGGTGCCCAACTGTGCTTAGCTTTTTTATGCTTCCTAGGGATTTTTCTTGCACCCAAGTGTGCAAGTGTTGTTACTGAAAGAGCTCTATTATTTATTTTTTTCAAGGATATATATGCATTATGAACAGTATGTGTGTGTACATATGTATATATATACATATATATATTTGTTGCTGGGAATTCAACCCAGAGAATTTTTCAGTTTCTCCATAGTATTTCTTTTTTTTGCATTAATGATTTGACTTAGAGAATGGAAAAAGACATTGGTCAGGAGATTTAGATACTTGATTATAATGGAATAATCAGTGACTGAGAAACATTCTTGGAATACTTGATGACTTATTAAATGAATTGTTAGAAAATATTTAAAAATAAGTGTAGTGGGGTTCAGGCATTATTGAGGGGGACCTAGAGGCATAACTTTAGGGTCTCAAATGCCTTGATAAAGCATAGCCAGCCCTTTTTGAAGACCTGGTTACATGCTGCCTATCTTTCCTGTGTGTTCCCTTGTTCTCAGAAAAAAAAATTGCCACTATTGTGAGACATTTCAACCCTCCAAAAATTGCCTTATTATTCAATCTTATATAAATAAGTGTTTATATAATCCTTAATAAATAATAATCATTTTATATAATCAATTGCCAATAAATAATTCCTGCAGTAAATGGTGAGACTAGGCTGAGCCAAAAAGCCATACAACAAAAAGTGAGTATATAGAAGGTAATATGTTTGTCTAGAGTTATAATTCTTGTGTAAGCAAGGAGACTTTGTTTTATTTACTCATCAGGGAATAGTAAAACCCAGAACTTTTCTTTTACAGATAAACGGGTGTACATGACTGTGGCAGTGGACATGGTAGTCACAGAGGTAGTGGAGCCAGTCCGCTTTCTCCTGGAGACAGTAGTTCGAGTATACCCTGCCAATGAAAGATTTTGGTATTTCAGTAGAAAGACTTTTACAGAAACATTCTTCATGAGGTTGAAGCAGGTAGGATGTTTTTGCTCTTTTATTTAGTAGCATTGTTCTCTCTCTTTTTCTTTTTCTTTTTAAGCAGGACCTCATGTATCTCAGTGTGGCTTCACACTAAGTAGCTAAAGATGATCTTCAATTTTCCTCTATCTCTCAAGTATTATAGATGTGTGCTGCTGCAACCTGTGCATTACTAGGTCTCAAACCTAAGGCCTAGATCGTGCCAGCCAAGCCCTCTACGTACCAACTGTGTTATATCCCTAGTCCACCTGCCTTTTATTTTTAATGCAAGTCCACTCACTCATATCATAACAAAAGCAGTTAAACTTCTTTAAAAATCAAGTGGCAAGTTGAAATCAATCAATGGAATGTGTGAAAACACTACATTTAGGTAATACACAAGTTATTATGTGTCTAAATAAACCTGAACTCAAGTGCCAATAAAGTATGATCATGTTTAGCAATAATTCTGATCAGTATAAAACATTTTTTCTGCTTTTTTCTGCAGTTACTTGAAACACTAACACCCAAGCAAAACAAAACAAAGAACAAAAACTCAGCAGCATCTCCAAAAAATAACAAATACAGAAATATTCTGAGCTAGTAAAGTTAAAACAAAAAAGAATCCAGCTATATTTAATGATGATTTTTAGCTGCAATATTAAGTAATCCATATCATTTGCTTGTCAGTCCACTTTTCCTCTCATGACTGAGACCCCTCTGGGTTAGACCCATGCAGGTCCTTTGCGTGCTGCCACCGTCGTTGTGAGTTTATATGTGTGTTAGTCCTATTGTGCCTGGAAGGCACTAAAGCATATAATTTTTGTTTTGTAATAAAGGAAGAAGGTAATTGGAAAATATTGTAAATTCTAATAGTGTCAGTTTGTAAAATGTCTACTTTTAGTGTGTAAAATCTTTCATGTGATTTTGTTAGTACTCACACGCTCCTAAATTTTAGAATACTTTCTGATTTGTAACTGTAATATGCACAATGCACTGTGACAAAGCCAGCAAGTAAATACAGGAGCCATTTATCCAATTTTATATTAAAAAATATTGCATAGCTCATGTAGACCTCATATGTTAGGTACTTTGAAGTTACTATGGCTTTTATCTTTTATTAAATTATTTTAGCTGGTAGTTTTTAATTGCTGTATGAAATAGTTTTATAGCATATTGTAAAGAACATTATATGAGCAGTATTCACAACTTCAGTCTTCCAAACATCCTAATATTTTTTGGGATTTGTCCCTTTTTTATCTCTTATCTGCTCATCTTTTTTGCTTTCTTTTCTTTTCTTCTTTTTGATAGCTCATTAGCACTGTCAAGGGATTTGTTATTTTCCAAGGGTTATTCAATGTTGAATAAAGGAACCATATAGAAAATGGGTTGTCATTCTTTTAGTGACAGCCAATAATTAAGACATGAAGTATTACTCTGGGAGAACTAGGAGAAGTTAGCTATTAATGCTCACATAAAAGTTTTATGTCTCTGCTTTCCCTTTCCCCCTTCTCCCTCGCTGTATGAATGTATGCGTGTGTATACGTATATATGAATATTACTAAATGTTTGATCAATGATTGTTATGTGATGGTGGTAGGTTCTATTAGAGTTTTCTTAGTAATAACACAAAATTGTTTCATATGAAGTGAAGATATAAAATTAGGTTCCTGTAACATTCAGCTATTTTAAATGTGAAACAGATTTAAATGCATCTTAAATATGTAGAAAGTGGTTTCTAACTGTACTACTATAATCTGTATTAAAGAAAATATATGGAACTCTGTGGAAAAGAGATTATTGATTAATAAACAGAATACCTGTCTTGAACAGAAATAATAAAATCATAACATTGGAATGTAGAGAACTTAAATCATTAATAAAATACATGTGACTAGTCATAGTAAAAGGTGAGATTGTTATCCTAACCTTAAACCAGATTGTTCCAGAGAAGGCTAGATTAGCTTCTTTTTGTAACTCCAGACATGGATAATTTGTGGCTGTGGGTTGTAACTGGGAGATTTTTGTATAGATTGAACAGCATTAGTAGAAAGAAGAAATTAGGTGAACATCTAATGTAGTTAAGATTGCCTTGAAAATCTGGATGCAGGAATGAATACTTTTATTCAAAGAAAAATGGCCTAGTTTGAGTTTCAGAAAGATTTAGAACTCGTGGCCTAGGACTCCTTATATTTTTGGTTGTGAGCCTAGCCTTTAACGGCTGAGTCATCTCTCCAGCCCTAGAACTCCTAATATTTTAAAGACGTTAAGATTTTTTTTTAGATAGTCTCAGAAATAGTTTTGGTTTCAAATAGATTTACTTCAGACTCTTGGGAAAGACAACAAATTTCATGGGATGTCCTTCCATAGTTATTTTTCTCTCATATCCTTCCAAATATTAGTTGAAAGTCAGATCTGTTCAGTTTTTATCTCAGCACACTTTGCTGTGCATTTTTCACCTGCATAACCTTAGATAAACTTTCTCTCACCTCTGAAATGAGGACTGTAATTACACCACATTAAAGAGATGTCTGAATGAACAGAGGTTAACCATGTAACATCCTTAGAACAGGGATTATCACTTAATACTGCTTAGTTGATGGTAGCTATTATTTATTTTGTTTTTGCAGTTCTAGGAATTTAATTCAGGGCTTCACACATGCTAGACAAGGGCTTTCCTACTGAACTGTGTGTATAGCCTCACTGTTAATAATATTATCTGACTAGCCATTCTTGTTTGTTTTCTATCTAGTGTATTATGTATGGGTGGAAGTTTTTCTTAATATTTATGTAATATACATGAATGAATTAATGGATTAAAAATATTTAACGAACTTTTGAAAGAGTCAAGATTTTGAAATTTGGCAATGCAGTGAAAGCTGTTTCAGTCAGAGGCAATATGGGTAAATTCATAATCTGATGCAACATGCTATGCTCAGGAGTGATTGGGAATCATACTGTCTCACAACATTGCTCTAAACTGGTAGATTTTTATCATGCTGTGGAACTTAGTGCTCTTATTCTTAGGTAGAGAAGAGCCAATGAAGGGTCAATTCCAGGTGACTTGGTGACTGTTGATTCTTCTTCATAGACAGGGTTCTAGGGATAATAATTTTGAGCTGATGAAGGACAGTAGACTTTTGTATATATTAGATTTAATAGCCTGTAGGACTGCCAGGTGGAGATGTTTAGTAAGTGTTGTATCACCAGCAATCGGGGCAGAGGTAGAGATCCATTGTGTTCGTCCCCTCTCTACCATGGCAGCCTGGAATTTTCTCTTTTCACTTTGGGATTTCCATTCTGGCAAAACTGGGATTTGTGGCTTTACCACAGAAAAGAATTCCAGGATGAGCCAGTATGGGCCATCTTGAACCTCTTAGCATAAGGGGTTTAGTAGAAGGAGGAGCTCAGGGAATGATTGTCATTCTCCTCTGTGACGGTTGGTGGCTTTTCCAGGGAGAGTTACAATCAGGATTTTCTATAGAGAGAGTATAGAGAGAGACTCTATGTAAGACTTCAGTGGTTTGTATTACATCTCTAAAGGCTGATGTAACTTCCATTTTTCCTTCAGCGCACACACACACACACACACACACACACACACACACACACAGACTCACACATATACACACATTAGGCATGCAATATTTTATCTTTGCTTTTTCCCTTCATATTCTATTACCCTTCTTTTATCTTTGTTTTTTTCGTTGTTGTTGAGTTTTCTTTTTTTTTAATTTTTAAAATATGTATGTATGTATGTATGTATGTATGTATGTATGTATGTATGTATGTGAATTGGTGTTTTGCCTGTGTAAGGGTGTCAGATCTTGGAATTACAGACAGTTGTGAGCTGCCATATGGGTACTGGGAATTGAACTCAGGTCCTCTGGAAGAACAGACAGTGCTCTTGACCATTGAGCCATCTCTCCAGCCCATGCATTCTTTTTTTTTTTTTTTAAAGTTTTTTTTACAACAGATATATAGTCCTCTCTGTCCCCTGTCTAACAAGTAGATTCTTTCAGTGTATTAGAAATTTAACAAATGAAACCAATAGACTTATTACTTCTAAAAAAAAAAAAAAGAGTGTATGACAGAAAGTGTTTTAAATATAGTGAACAAAGGAGTAATATAAATAATATTTAATGATGGAATTTACCTGTCTTCTTGCTTGTTTAATATTTTGTTAAGAATGTGCATGCATATATGTGCATGTTCATGCATGTAGGGTACATATGTGTATATGTTAAGGCCAGAAGTCAAATTCAGATATTGTCCTTAAGTATTTCTACCTCTTTTTGAAACACATTTACAAGCTGAATTTGGAACTTGCCAATCAGTAGGCTGACTTGCTAGCATTCTCCAGGGAACCTCCTATCTCCAGCTCCACAGCACTGGTAATATACATGTACAGTATCCTGCCCACCTTTTAAATGTGGGTTCTAGAGACTGGACCAAGGTCCTAATGATTTCATGGCAGCAATTTAGCAACTGAACTCTCTCCCTAGCTTCTAGTACATTGTTGAACATTTGGAAATCTGTTCTTTATAAAAATAATGGCTTTCTAGATAAATGATTGATACTTTTTCTAGTGTCAAATGTATAAAGTTTTTTTTTTTTTTTTGGTTTTTTAAAGGCAAGATTTAGAAGCCCCATACTGGCCTCAAACTCACTATGTCGATGAAGATGTTCTTAGATTTTTGATCCTTCTGTCTCTATCTTACAAATGCTGAGGTTGCCCTTTTGTGATTTCATATCTGGTTTTCTTTGATGATGGAGATTGAGTCCAAGGCTTTGGATGCAGTAAACAAGCACTATGAAAAGCAGTAAAATTGATGGAAACAAAATTGTTTTAGGTCATGAAATAATAGGTCAGCTGGAGAGATGGCTTAGCGATCAAGAGCACTGACTGTTCGTCCAGAGGACCTGAGTTCGATTCCCAGCATCCACATGACAGCTCACAACTGTCTGTAATTCCAAAATCTGACACCCTTACAGTTATACATGCAGGCAAAACACCAATTCACATAAAAATAAAAAACTGTAAAAAAAGAGGGGGCTGGAGAGATGGTTCAGAGGTTAAGAGCACTGACTGTTCTTCCAGAGGTCCTGAGTTCAATTCCCAACAACCATATGGTAGCTCACAACCACATGTAGTGAGATCTGGTGTCCAGATTTGACATGCAGGCAGAACACTATATTCATAAAAATAATAATAGAAAGAATAGGCATGTAGAGATTGGATCTTGGAAAGGAAACACTTACATCAGTGAATTACTTGGTTTTGTTTCATCGTTGTAGAATATAGTCTGCTATAAAAATAGGTGATTTGGGTAATTTTTGGAGGTATTTATAAAATAGTTTAAGTTTTAAATAGCCATCTGAGTTAGCAGCTGTGGAAATGTGGATTCCTTTTGAATTCTTTTTTATTTTGGAGATATGTGATAAATTACAAGGAACAATTTGAGGCAGATACATAAGGCAAAATCAAAAACAAGCAAAAAGTATAAAGACCAGTTACAAAAGGAATGCTCATATGATATTAACTTTAAAATAATAGCAGTGTTATCTGTGATACAGTCATTTATGAAATAATACTGATACCAGAATAACATATATAAAGTAAATGAAGATTTCTTTCCATCTTTGCCTCTCTGTCTCTTCCTGTTCCGAGATAGGATTTTCACTCTGTAGCTCCAGCTAACGTGGAGCCCAGACTAGCCTCAAACTTGATGGCAGTTTGCTTGCTTCAGACTCCAAAGTGCTGAGATCACAGGTATGAGCCACAATTCTCAGCTCTACATTGGCATTTCATAGATAAAATTAATAAAGTTTGAATAATTGAATATCTGTTAGCATATTTGATGTCATGTTGAACAAATGTTCTTGAAAACATATTGCTGCTTGTTATGGAGGGTTTCAACTCTAAAAATACATTTTTCTTTCAAGGTCTGTAAAAAATTGTGTTGGAATTTTGATGGGAATTGCATTGAATCTGTAGATTGCAGGAGTTAGGTATTGGTAATTCCAGGGCTTAGCTGATTTCATCAACACTTTTTAGACTATAACATGACAAAAAGTGAAAATACTAATGACTTGATACCAGGTACGAAACTACTTTCCTATTCTGGCATTTGATTATGTTTATGAAGTATTACTTCCTTATCTGTAGTGGAGATAATCTTTACCACATAGTGTTGTTTGGCTATTTACTCATTCATCTATTCAACAAACAATAAGTTCTCCTTGGTGACTTTAATTAGTATAGGCTCTGTCCTAAGTGTAGGTTTAATGTTAAAATAGCATTTTTTTGATATCTTCATCTAATTGCTTCCATTTTGATTGAGGATTCTTTGGCTCAATTTAACTTAGAAATTGTGAGAAGAAAAAAGTAGTGTTATAGCCCTATCCAGAGGTTCTCAGCAGCTGGTGGGTGTTAGCAGTTTTCCTAGCTGCTCTTGGCAGGACCTCCACAAACACATTCAGTAGCTAGACTCAGTGGATGCCAGACGTTTTTGGCAGCTCTCCATTGCTGGATTAGAAACCACTGCCAGTTCTGGAGATTCTCCAGCAGCTTTTCTTGAGCACCGTAGGCATCTCAGATTTTGGTAGCTATAACAGATCTCTCTGTGCTAGGAATTTTCTGGGCCAGTAGCTTTTGGTAGTAATGACATCACACCAGTTCACTTTACTTGAGGTACAAATGAGGAATTGGATTGGATATAGCTTAATAGGTAGAGTACTTGCTAGCATGCCAGAGCCATGGGTTTGAGCGATAGCATCACTTAAACCAAGCATGATGCCATATGCCCATAATCCCAGCTCCCACGAGGTAGATACAGGAGGGAGGATCAGGAGTTCAAGGTCATTCTTTGCTACATAACAAGTTGTAGGCCAGCCTGAGCTATGTGACATGCTAGCACAAACAAACAAGCAAGAAAACAAACAAACAGTTGTCAATAAGATCATCCCAGGAAGACTTTATTGGGGCTTATGCTGTAGCACATGGTGCAGAACTGGGGATAGATCTAGACTTTCCTGAGAAGAATATGAAGAATGATACATATATAGCTGAAAAGGGCAAGCCTACAATGCATGTCATCTTCTGACTGGTAACACAGACTTTCTGCATTGCTTGTCACTCTGCACAGGCATACTGGGCTTGTCTGTCTTGACTCTCATTGGTGAGAAATGTTTCTCAGGAACTAGAATGGGGACAACTGAAGTGGTGGCAGCATTGGGGGAGAGGGGGAGCCTGGAGTAGTCATAGTAGTACCCCAGTGAATTATTCTTGTGCAAAGTTTTCTCAGCAACTGTGATAACAGGTTACATTAGTGGGTGGGAGCAGCCTCCAAACTCAGCTATTGTAATTCCTAAGGCTTCCAGTGGGGCTTTAGTAATGCTGACAGCTAGATTTAGACCTCAGCTGGTGTTCATGTCGGCTTGAATGAGCCACTGACATTGCATTTAATATAGCCCCCTCCCCCAGTATTTGTGGAGATTATGATGTTAATGTCATGGCTTCCAATGAGGGACTGTGGAGAGAGAAGCAATAATGATGATCATAGCTGTATTAGAAGGCCACAGGAGTGGTTGCTCCAGCCTCCAGTCTAGCATATGAATCTCAGTGTAACCTGGTGGATCTGCCTGGCTGTGCTTCAGAGTATGGACTGTCAGTAGAGTAAGTCATAAGCAAGCACAGCACTTGTCAGGCCAACTATGGCAGCTGTTGCTACTTTCTTTGATTTTGTTTTGTTGGCTACAGTTAGCTTCTAGTGTTACAAGTGGTGTGGCCCCCAGCTCTCCTCTTTACCCTCTTCTGTAGGCCTGGTCTGACTTACTGGCTGTACCTTAGGGTGGTGGCAGCTGCAGCTGAGCAGCGGTGGTCATATGAAAGGGGCCTTGACAGCTTCCAGCTAAGCATCTGTGCATTTGACACTTGGCACTAACAGTCTCTAACCCCTTGGGCCATTTAAGATGAGCAATACAGTGAGCGGAGTGAAGAACATCCCCCTGAGATCTGAATGTAGAGATTACTTGGTGTGTGTTACCCTTGAGATCCTCGGAAGGAAACCACAGTTCAATATCATGATGGCCTCCTTCAGTTCAGAATGTACTTTGTGGGTGGTGCCATTCTTGAGGCTTGAGTCCCATACGGAATTAAGGGGAGACATCATGAGAATCATAAGGTTCCACCGTTTTCTGTTTGCTGACTGGCTGCAATGTGACCAGCCACTTCACTTTCCTGCCACCACGCCTTCCCTATTTGACAGATTGTGTCCTCAAACATTCCGTATAAAGAAAATACGCCATTATCATTGTGGGTGGGCCTGATGATACCTAATTACTTAAAAATCTCTTTAAGTGAGTGTCTGACTTTTCATTATTTTGGAGACAAAGAACTACTAGTATTAAAATGGGTAAACAGAAATGAAACACATATGTCATGAAATTAGAAGAGAAGACCGTTTTGGAAGGGAGGGAACCAGAAAGCCCTCTATACATGAGGATAGGGGAATGCATTGTAAGAAGATCATGAGTAAGAGCAAAGTCTGGTGGCATATGGTAAAATGTCATAGGAAAACACATTACTTTCTCTATGAGTTCATGAATAATAGAAATAAATTTAAAAATGAACAAAATTAAAATTACTATTGAAGATGATTTTAAATTATAAATATTTAAATAAATGTACTCAATAACCAAGAAATTGAACAATAATGATAGTAATAATTATTCTTTTTGCAGAAAGCTAAAAATTAATAAGTTATGGAGCAACATTGTGGAGAAATAGGATATGGGATGTATTTTTGTTTTGCCAACTTAGCATTTCTGTTTATATTGTCATTTTTTTTTTTTTGTTTTTTGCAGAGCCAAATCTGCTTGGAAACATATTCTGTAGATAATTTTTGTTAAAAATAAGAGATCTTGTATATCAGAGTTTCTTAACCTTTTCTCACTCAGTATTCCTTTTTGCATGAGAAATTTGTATACTAAACTAGGTGTGTATGTGTGTGTATATATATATATATATACACACACACATATTTGTATGTATATAATAAGTACAGAAATAAAAGTTTTGCTGATAATAAATCCTTCATAAGTTTATTACATAACAGTTCTTTGGAATATAAAAGTTTACATGTTAATAAGATGCATATACTTATTTTTTTATACAAAGAATGAAATCTTGGCTGAATATGTTGATACTGCAGAATGTGGAACACCTTCAAAGCCTTTCAGAATTTGATTTTATAATCAATCAGAGAATGCTGCTTTACATCATAAAGTACAAAATGGCCAAAGTATAGTTAAGGCCATTTTCAGAAATCATTGGAAATTTTGTTTAATACCAAGCAAAATTCATAGATTAAAAAATAAAACCCAAATATTAACTCAAAGACTAATTTTAAAATGAAGTGTTGTAACTCAGTATAATACAAAGGACACTAACTTGATACACTAACATGCTAAGGTGTTTTTTTTTATTTTTTTGTAAATTATATTTCTAAATGTGCGAGTAGTGAAAATGCTGTTCACGATAGGTAACGGTAACAAATCTGAGCCATTGTGTTTCAGACAATAGTTGATGTGTGTGACATGGTGGCATGTTACACTCAGAGCCAGGGCTTCAGTGAAATCATGTGATGCAATGGGGGGATGGAGTTTCTGCCAGAAAAACTTGGGTTTCACTGCATGTTTGATTTTGAATTAAGTTTTGGTTGTTGCACATTTGGAAACCTTTTACTAATAATGAAAAGCTTTTCTTGACCTAGACATACAGTTACATGAATCTATGTGGGATAGTGACTCATAGGTTAGTTGGCTGGTTTCTAGATAGAGGTTCCCAGTTCAGCTCTGCACCAGAATTGCTGTGATCCTTAGAAAATAAATCTTGCCTCCTGAATCCTACCCTAAAGATTATGCTCAAAGTTTGTTGATGTCAAAGAAGGATAATTACAGTATTTATATCCTATCTAATGAAGTTCTGGCCAGGGACTTTTTTCTTTCTTTCTTTCTTTCTTTTTTTTTTTTTTTTTTTTTTTGTAAACAAGTTTTTGGCTAGGAGTGGTGAATAATGAACTTTTTTTTTTTTTTCCTCCAATTAAATAGGAAAGCACTCAGTCCCTCTAGGCCTTTTACTGGTTCTCTTTAGTAATATAAGAAGACTTTATTATATTCCTAGTTTGTTGAAGGTTTTTAAAAACATGAATGAATTCAAATTTTTATTTTTTGTATCAATCGATGTGATCCTGGGATCTTTCCTTTTAATCTGTTAATATTATGGACTACATTGACTTCTCTTTTTTTTCCAATGTTGAACTAGCTTTGTACATTCCAGATAATTCCCACTGGTTGTTATGCACCATTTTATTTCTATATATAAATATATAATTAGTGATTTGACTTTATGTATTTGATTTATCATATACTAAATTACAGTGGCTATATTTATATATGTAAAAAGATTTGCTTAATGTATTTGTGTATAAGTAGCATTTTAAACAATTATATTAATAAGATTTCTAGTGTGTAAATTATATAATATTAATAGTATATGTATTTATTGATATACATAATAGTGAATTTCAATATGACATTTTATACATGTATATAATATATTTTGATCATAATCATATCTCATTATTCTCTCTTATCTTTTTCCTACTCTCATTAATCCTTTTTCCTCTTCTCCACTAGCCCCACTTTTCACTCTGGGGTTGTCTATAGGCATATGGGTACCTTACTGGTGACTAAACTATTGAAGAAAATATCTCTCCTTCCCCATCAGTCTTTAAATGCATATAAATCCTTAGGGATGCATGGAGCCTCGTGATCCTCTGACCCTTTTATCACAGAGTGTTTTCTGGTCCAATCTTGTACAAGTTGTCACAGCTGCTGTGAGTTCAAGGATTCTACAGCTACGTCATGCCCAAAAGTCAGTGTTCCATTCCAGACCCTAACCCTGGCTCCTAAATTTTTCTGTCTGATACAGTTGTCCCTTTTATGGCTGGGCATTCAAAAATCATTTATTTTCAGTACTTTAAGCACTTAGTGAGCCTCTGAAGTCACTGCTGACTAAGGCAGAAAGCTGTTCTTAGCACATTTGGCAGATACTTAGAAAGCTATGTGACAGCCATATCATATCCATTTAGCAAAAGAGCTGCAACAGCTTCCCATATGTATGTATGACCTGTGACCAGTTCAGTTGTGAGCTTTTGACCTGGCTTATGAGACCATGTTTGAATTTCCTCCTGTGGACCAGGCAACAGATGGAATTAGAAATGGTTGGTTACCTTAATAACAGACTTGCCACTATTACACCAGTGAATTCATTTGGCCAACTGTTCAGTATTATTGCACATAGCATCCATGGCTGAGTCAGACTCTTGATGATAACTTTCCTTCAGTAAACTGGAGAATAGCTGATTTTGATTTGCTAATGTAGATATATTGTTGTGTGTTGCTACAAACTGATTCCAGGGCCTTGATGATAGATAGGTACTCTGCCACTGAATTGCAATCTTACCTAAGATTTCCTAATATGTAGTTGAGACTTTTACTTTTATGAATGATATTAGTCTGTCGTTTTTGGCTCCAGAGGGTGATATAATGTATCTTGTCCCTAGAACCCTCTTGTGTTGCTGCTTCTCTGCCTCATATCTGGCATGAGACGAGTCACTTTGCTTTCTCATGTGTTCACAGTAGCCATGATCTTCTCTAAGTATTTATAACTGTATTAAATCTCCATGAATACTGTGCCTAGATGTTATCCTCTAGTATGACTTGCTGTGTTTTCAGGTTTAGTTCAGTTTTAAATGTATTTTGATTCAAATATTCCCCTCACCCCTCTCTTAAGACAGGGTTCATGTAACTGAGCCCGGCTTTGAACGTGAACTCCTCATCTCTCTGTGTCCACTTCCCATGTGCTGGGATTACATACATGTACCACTGTGGTGTAGTTGGTGGTGTGCTTCTGGACAAGCATGTAGACTTGAGTTTAGATCCCAAGCCTAGACTTGGAAAAGAAAATGGCCACATAGAGTTCCAGCCATTAGTTGGCAAGTCTAGCTGTTATTTCTTTCTCAGTATGCGATATCTAATGAAGAATCAAACATCTTTTGCAGTCTTCCCTAAAACTTGTGATGTCTTGAACAATAGTTGAATTGTGCCAAAATGGTTAGTAAGTTGAATTTGTTAATATAATGCTAGAAGCTTACCAACATGTACATATATCAGCACTGGAAAAAATGGTAGGTAAATTGTTCACTTAAAATATGCCAAGGATTGGGGCTGGAGAGATGGCTCAGTGGTGAAGAGCACTGGCTGCTCTGCCGGAGGACCTAGGGTTCAATTCCCAGTACCCACATGGCAGCTCACAGCTATCTGTAATTCCAGTTTCAGGAGATCTGACAGCCTATGGCAAGACACCAATGCACATGAAATAAAGTTAAGTAATTAAAAAATATGCCCAGGGCAATGCACTAAAATATCTCTCAAATTCAGACATGCTTTAGATAAATGTGGTATGTTGCTCTCCATTTTAACTTTTTAATAAACGATTGCTATTTATTTATTTTCCCTTCCCTTAACTTCTGTCTGTTTATCTTACATTTATATCTCTGATATTCACATATATGATTTTTGTCTTTCTCAGTCAGAGGGAAAAAGCCATAGCAGTTCTGGAGATGCAATATATGAAGTGGTGAGTCTGCAGAGGGAGTCTGACAAGGAGGAGCCAGTCACTCCTACTAGTGCAGGGGGGCCAATGTCACCCCAGGAAGATGAAGCAGAGGAGGGTAAGAACTTAAGTGTTTTCAGACGTGGTGCGTGTGCACGTGTGTGTGTGTGTGTGTGTGTGTGTGTGTGTGTGTGCCCTCACTCGGGGGGCATTTAGTGATAATTATTCTTAGTCCCTAACACACTTATGTTAGATTCTTTGACTTGCAGAAGGAGATTTGGTCCATTTGGTCTTTGCTTTGTTTGCACAGTCCCTAGTTCTTAGTACTATTAGGCAGCTATTTAAACTTGGTAATATTGCTGTGCTAGTTTGCTTCCTCTTTGATTCCAAGCATTTCTGAAGTATTTAATGAGAAATTTTAAATTCTCTGAAGTATTTTTGGAATTTTAGTGATAACGTTTGCTTATCTTGGAACTTTGCAGTTTCAACCACTTTTTGTTGTTTTTATATTCTTTACTGCTTACTTTTCTGAAGTAGCACATTATCTGTTCTGTTTACTACATGAATGCTAATGAGCGATGCTTAAGAGACTCTTACGTCTTATGGCTATGGGCATAGCACTCTCCATAGCAACTAGAACTTAAACAACAGGATTTAGCTTTATGTTCTTATAGTATTGCTTCCAATATGGGGTTAGTTAACAGTACATTTCTTTTTCCTTTATTTAAAAATATTTTTATTTTACTTTACTGCCATGGTAGGTTTCTATTATTCTCTTTAGAATTTTTTTCAAGAATTTAGTTACCTGTATTATTACAGAAATAAATGGGAGAAGAACAAAACATAAGCAAGAAGTTTTGGAGGCAAACTTAGAAGCTATGTGCTTTTTTTCTTATTAATATATGAAAGAGTGGTTAGAGAAAGCAACTGAATTCTGTTTTTTCTGAAGCAGAATAAATAGGTGTGATAAACATTCACCAGAAAGTTATTAGAACCAGATTTCAAGTAGTAGCATAACAAAATGCTATTTCCTGTAGAAACAGAAAAAACAGTGATCAAATCAGAAAAAAACAAAATTAATATTCATTAAGAATGCATTATACAAGTTAGTAATTCTGTTTATTTAGTAAAGAAATTCTCACTTCTTATTTTGAAGGAAAAGTAGCATGAATTAAGTGCTGAGTTATCTGGTGTAACCCAGGGAAGCCTGTGCCATCTTACCTTGAAGACCATGGGACTTCATAAAGTGTGAGATAGGCAATCTCCTTTAAAATACCACATAGGTAGAATGCCACTTTTCATTTCTTGAAAGGGCACGTATCTAACATTACCTTTAAATATTATTTTAGATATATCATCTAGTATTTTTTAGGTAGCAGTATTGTCGATTGCCTGTTTGTCTAAAATTATAGGCTCTGGACAGAAAAATATAACCAACATAATATGAAACACTACCTTATTATTTGTGATCTTTCATCATATTTGGAAACATCACCTATCACAATCTTGAAGTGATAACAGAGAAAACATTAGACTCATTCATCTTTTAACTTCAGAGAAAAACTAAATTTTACTTGAGGTTAATTTTTATGTACCCACTTGATGGAACTGTCTTGACATAGCTGCATCAAATTAGCCACCTTGAGATGGAAGAAACAAGGAACAAAATAGATTCAGGAGTAGTCTGGAGATAAAATTAATGAGGTTTGTAAATGAACTGATGTTGCAGCAGAAAAAGGAGCAACAATCAAAGTCTTTACATTGGTTTCAAGTTGAGGTAGTGATTAGATGATCTTGGTACCAGTAAAGGAGGTGGATGCAATTGTAGGTGAGGGTCTTGAAGGTTTATTTGATCTTATTATGAACATTAAGGTAGAATTTTTTAGTCATTGGGAATAGCCTTATGCTGTGAGATATCTTTTATAGTTAGAAACACATGAGAGCCATTAACATGAAGTTTTAAGAAGGCCTGAAATAATCTCATTGGCATTGTGTAGTAGGTAGGGTCACATCAGACGTTAGATCACTGACATTTAGTAATAGGTCCAGGAAGAAAGCTATGGTAGAAGGTCTTTAGAAAGATAATTTGAGTAATTCAAGGAAAAAAAGGCAGTGTAGTGCAAGTGCAAGAGTGGAAATTCTGAAGCAGCTAGTACTCTACCTTGACTTATGGAGCAAGAAGACCCATGGTGTAAGAACACAACCTAAGCATTGGGTTTGGGTATTTGAAAAGTCCCCTGGTCTCTGTGGTAGTGATTCTACTGAAGGGAGAATGGTCCTTGATTTGGGCTGAGGACTGTTTGGGAGGGAAAACAGTGTTTGAATTATTCTTTCAGGAAATTTGTTGAGTAGATTGAACTAAAAATATTAGGGCATTTTGTCCAACTGAGAACATTTTTAGCCTGTAAGAGATTTGACTGTCTTTGTAGTTGGATAAGGAAAGCTAAAAATAGAAAGGAATTCACACATCCAGTTCTTAAGCATAGACTTTCTGACTTGCTTCTGTGTCTTTATAAATGCTGCTTGCTCTGCTTAGCATGTTCCTTCCACTTAAGTCCACCTGAGTAAGCCTTTTCAACCAAGGCATGCTATCAGCTGAAGGAAAAACAGTAATTTTAGTATAGCAGCAGTTTCTATACTTAGAAATGTTTCAAAATATTTTCTATGACATTTTTAGTATGTTCTTCAGGCAAAAGATATTTAAATATACTTAGTGAAGAAGGCTAAAGAAGACCTTTGCAGACCTGTGTATCATAGTGTAATGATAGGAGCAGATAATGTTGTCAGAAAGAACCATTTCAGTACTTCAGAAAGTGAACAAAATTTGACAGATGAAGACTGGTCTGTTTAGTAGGAAAACTACTGAACCTTGCCTGTAGAGATTTATTATAGTCACTCAGTGATAAATTGGCTCCAAAGAATATTCCTGCTCATTCCCAATACTGATTTATTCTTAATAATAATGTTGAAAATGAAATCCCAAATCAGCATTATTTTTGATACTGGAAGGGATTTTCTTCGTGGGAAGAGACTATGGGAAAACATTATTTCTGACATTGCTTGAATAGTAGTTGAAATTTTTATAGCAACAAAATGGGAATGAATTCTGGTTGAAAAACCATAGATATGCCAACATCTCAAAAGTAAGTGTAATTTTCTACAATTCTAGATTAGGAAGTTTAGAAAACCATTTACATGTGCAAGACCATGTACTCCCAGGAGATAACAGAGAGGGCTTTGACTACTTGTCCATCTCCATGCTGAACATGAAAAACAGAGTGTTTCCAGAATCTTGTCTCCTAAATGGTTTGCTTCATTCTTTTATGTTATGTAATGAGTGCCCTTTTCCCAGGTACTGTAAATTACTGATCATCATACAGCCAAATCTGTAGTCTTCCCTTATCAAGGTGAAATGCTTAGACCTGAGAATAAGAATCAAGAATCCACTATTGGGCCCCCTCTGATTTCCTTTTACTCTTGTCTTCTTTAGTTTCTCACATCAACTGTAGTTCTGAAATAGGTTGTTATCACTTCGCTTAGAATTATCGGTGCTTCCAGGCCTGGTGCAGTGGCACATGCTTTAAATCCTAGCACTTGGGAGGCAGAGGCAATTGGATTTCTGTGAGATCAAGGCCAGCCTGATTCTAGACGTTCCAGGCCATCCAGGGCTACACAGTTGAACTTTTTCTGAAGGTGAAGGGGAAATGTTGGTATTTCTCACTTTATTTAGCACAAATTCTTTATCATGACTGTGAAACATATTTTATCTTTCTGATTTAATTTTTCACCATTCTATGCCTCTGGAATTCTGTACTTTTCTTTTTGCTATTTTCCCTTATTATTTTTAATTTATTAATTCCTCACTGTCTCTCTGTTCTTTTCCCTTCTTCTTCCCCACCTCCCTCCTCTTTGTCTGTTCCTCTTTCTCTTTCTGTATTTGTGTGTGGACATTTGTATGTTGTGGAGTGCACATGGAAGCTGCAGATGTCAGGAGACAAATTGTATGAGTTGGTTCCCCTTCTGTAGTTTCCAGGGTCCAAACATAGATTGTTAGCTTCAAACACAGCAGATACCTTTGCCTGTGGTATGAGGAACTCACTTTTGCTTGGCTTGGCTTTCTCTTTATTCTAGATAGCTACATTGTTCTCCCTCTGAATCTTTTCTTGTCAGTCTTTACATAAATGTTACATTTTCAAAGAGATTTTGTCTGCTCAGTATTATAAAATAATAAAATTAAAAGGAATGGATAATTAATAGCTATGTCTTCACAGTGTCTCAGATTATTCAGTACTAGGAAAGAAAAAGATAGCATTTGTAGAATTGAAATGTATGAAAAACATACATTGAAAATTTCAATTTCTTGTTCATATACTATTAGAATATAAACACAGCATCATATTTCTATTTTTCCTTAATTTTTTTCTTTTGTTCTTAGCAGTTTTGACTAGTTGAGATGTTACCTTTTATCAGCTATCACCTCTGTAAAACTACAAAATCAGAGTAGGAAGTAATAGTTTCTTTTCTTTTATAGATAGGCGTTCATGAATTTTCAATATACTGTATTATTAGATCACTAATTGACATTCCTGTCAACGCACACATCAAAAGTTAGAACTGGAGGTGGCATAGAAATGTCTGCCTGCTGGGGGGATTGGAGTATTCTTTTATTTAATTATTTTCAACAATTTACCTGTCAAAGCAAAAGTGGAAGTTCAAGTCATTTTAAATTGTCTTACTTTAGTCTGTAATTTAACTAAAAGGGAATACAGATTCAAAATGACTGAAATTGGTTTTAGTTTTTTGGGAAAGATTTAAAGTTAAGTGAATTAAGGTATCTTTGCATATTTTTCAAATGCTGTTCAAAAATGTGTTAAAGGGTATTAATTTGAATACAAGATATCTTAGCAGGAAGTTAAGTTCATCAGAACAATACTATAGGGATCATTGTAAATTACCTTGTTAATGCTATATATTCCCACATATTCTGAATTGCCCTTTTGTTGATACTCAGGGTACTCTTGCCATTGCCTCATATGAATTTTCAACTAGCGTTGGTTGTCTTCATATTTGCATTTTGTTACTTATGTGTAAGTGACAAGAAATTGTAGTAACAAGTTTTTGATTTGTTTGTTTTGGCTTAGTTTTGAGGTTTAGACCCGCAGCCCTACTGTTGCTTATTTCCAGAGAGGGCACTAGTTTTTATCATAGATGGTTGTGAGCCACCATGTGGTTGTTGAAATTGATCTTAGGACTCTTGGAAGAGCAGCTACTGCTCTTAAACTTTGAGCCATCTCTCTAGCCTTTTGTTTTGTTTTGTTGAGACAGGGTTTTCTGTGTAGTAGCTCTTGGCTGTCCTGGAACTTACTCTGTAGACCAGGCTGGCCTTAAACTTGCAGATATCTGCCTGCCTCTGCCTCCCAAGTGCTGGGACTAAAGACATGTGTCACCACTGCCTGGCTTTTTTATATGTGTAAAATTAATATTTATTAAAGGCTTATATGAAATAGTCACTAATACAAGATATTGAACAGTTGGGTGATTCTTAGAAAGCTGCACTGGTCCACATGGAGGTGGCAGGCCTGGTCCTTTCTCCAAGAACCTGTGTGAGCAAACAGGAAGAGAGACTGCATGCTGGCCTGGCCATGCTCCATAAATGGGTCTTCAAGGCTCAAAGGCTGCACTTCCAGGTCAGGGTGATAATGCCTGATTCCTTTTACAATAAATTACTTAAAGATAACGATCGCAAGTTTAGTGTACTGTCCTCTAAGACTGTAGACTGACAATTTGGCTCAGCTAGTAAAGGCACTTGTTGCCAACCCTGATGACCCAAGTTTGATTCCAGAACTCACATGGTAGAAAGAAACAACTCAGAGATAACAACCAAATTGTTCTCTAACCTCCATACATGTGCTGTTGTGTGTGTGTAAACAAGGTAATTAGGTGTAGTAAAACCTTAAAAATGACAAATGCATCAATTACTTTTATTTGACCTGCTTCACAGTAACATTAAATAACCTTTTATAATTATCATGATCTGTGTATCCCAGTTTGGCCCCCAATAGTCTTCTACCTTTGCTTCCTAAGTGCTGGAATTTCACATTTGTGCCACCATCCCTAGATTAAAATTATTATTTTTTAAAAAGTTTTCTCATACTATTTGCAAAGACAAATGACCGAAAGTAAGAGTGAGGGCAGAAAAGAGAGGAAAATGGGGTTAGGAGGGAATAAGTGTGATAAAACTCCATAATAGACACATATGATGGTACCATAATGATGTCTAATATTTTGTACAGTGGATTATGCTAATGAAAATTAAAATTTAATTTCCCTTGACTTTAATGTCCATTAACTCTTCAATACTATCTTTGATTCACAACCAGAGATTAAAATAGTCTCAAACACTGATGCTTATTTTTTTGTAGCCTCTTAATTCTTAGTCTCATTAGACAGAAGCAGTCACCAGCAGCAGTTACCATATAAGCCATTTCACAAACAAAAAGTTAGTTCAGCTTGACAGCTGCGTAGGGATCCACAGCCACACAGCTGTTAAGTCACCCTGCATTTTTGAGATAGTATGAAAAGTATAGCTTTTTCTTTTTCTGTTTCTTTTTCCAGAGCCTGGGCATGCATTCCCTGTCACTTAGGGCTTTCTCACCCTTTTTCTCTGAAGTACCCCTACCTCCCTTCTGCCATGTGGCTGCTTGCTGAACATGCTGGACTCTAACTTAAAAGACATGACTCTCTCCTTTCCTCTTTTATATCTAAAGTTACAGCTTGCCTGATCTATTTTTTCTTTCTTCTTTTTCTTTTTTTTTTTTTAATTTAAATTTTTTTTTAAACTTTATTTATTTATTTTATTTATTTGCCTTGGTGTTTGCCTGGAACTGGAACTACAGACAGTTGTTAGCTGCCATGTGGGTGCTGGGAATCGAACCCGGGTCCTCTGGAAGAGCAGATGGTGCTCTTAACCACTGAGCCATCTCTCCAGCCCCCTTTCTTCTTTTTCTTTAATAAAATTATCCTTGAGCTTCAAAATCAAAATTACTTATATTCAAATAAAGAACATATAGAAGACATTTTAAAAACATGGTCTTTATAAAATTGACAGCCATATATTACTCAGCTGTGCAGCTGGGCTTAAGCAGTTTTTCTGTAAAGTGTAGGTGTGTGTGTGTGTGTGTGTGTGTGTATGTCCCCACGTGCATGCACGCGCACATGCTTTCCTGGAGTTTTTTTGGTTTTGTTTTAAACAATGCCTCATGTTTGAAATATTACCTGAAACCTGATTAGTGTAAACAATCTCTTACCTGGTGCCACTACTCTTATTTAGGTATTATAGCAAGGACTTACATTGTTGACATACATTTAATTGGTCCTTACCTTAGTTACATTAAGGTAAACTAGGTATATTTCTATTCACTTTATACTTGGGGTCTTTTAGAATTGGTAGAAGATTCTGTAGATTGTAGTGTTTTATTGAAGTGACAAGATTCTTGAATTTGGTGGTGGAAATCTGATTCAGATGCAAGCAGAGTCTGAAATACATCTTGGAGGCAGAGTGAGGTTGGAAA
This sequence comes from Sigmodon hispidus, assembly GCA_004025045.1. Taxonomy (NCBI): domain Eukaryota; kingdom Metazoa; phylum Chordata; class Mammalia; order Rodentia; family Cricetidae; genus Sigmodon; species Sigmodon hispidus. The sequence goes on from PVIH01011566.1 coordinate 51,041, forward strand.
GTCAAGTTGACAGCAGTTGGTAGGGACACTTGAAGAAACATGGAATGTGTAGGCTTCTGTCAAAATCTTCTCAAGGCTTTGAGCTAAGTCATACCATCAGCAAAGGGAAGTTTGAGGTAGTGTGATCCAGGCATAAGCAAGATATATAAAGTATACTTTTGAAGCATATGATATGTACATCTAATTTGAGCAGATAAAAGCCTAAATTAGTATAATGGGCTTGAAAGTAGTCAAAGACTGATTTTAGGGCAGTGATTGACAGGAAAAAGTGACTGAGTCATACCTGTCTTTACTGGCCATATTCAAAGGCTCAGCTAGGTTAGATTGTCCTCAAAGAGCAGAATATTTATATATTAATTTCATTAGGGTTTCAAACAAATTATATATACTATATTTTTATTTTATGTTTCTGTAAGTTTTTGCTATATATATATAGCAAAATATTTATATATATAGTAGGAATAAGCATTTTTAATCATTGTGAAAACTCATGAGTACTATGAAATATTTGTTTTTATTGCATTTGACCCAGGTCAAGTGCCAGTGTGTAATTTAAATTCTGAATGCATCGAGAGTAATTAAGAGTCTTTTGGTTTTCTGACCTTCTCTTCAGACTATCACACGTGTTTTAGAAAACAACTGATTAAACCAGTGGATGGTTGAGTGTGATTAAATCCTGTATTAACTGAACTTAGGTATTCAGTATTAATTTTCTACCTGTGTTTCTTATTTTTAAAAATTTTAAATAAGGGGCTGGAGAGATGGCTCAGAGGTTAAGAGCACTGACTGTTCTTCCAGAGGTCCTGAGTTCAATTCCCAGCAACTACATGGTGGCTCACAACCATGTATGATGACATCTGGTACCCTCTTCTGTATACTGTATACATAATAAATAAATAAATCTTTAAAAAGAAATTTTAAATAAGAATAGCAATGTTAAATTACAGAATACAATTTATTAAGGTCCAACTTTATTTTAATGTATACTAATCTTTATATATCACTTAAACAGAATAATTTCTTATATATAATTTTAGGTAAATATAAAATAATGTGACTGGAGACATGGCTCAAAAGTTAGGATAGCTCACTGCTTTTTCCAGAGGACCTGAGTTCAGTTTCCAGCACCCACATGGTGGCTCTCAACCCTCTGTAACTTCAGTTGGGGGGATTAGCTGAAATAAGCAAGATTAATTTATTGAGGAAGGGGCAAGCCTTATATACCCTCTACCCCACCAGGGGAAGGGCTGTGCTTTGCTGGCATCTAATGCTGTGGCTTGGTGGTCTTTTCACTGGTCCAGGTCATTTTGCATCAGGACTCTGCCAAGGCAGACCCCAGGCTGGCTTATGAGGAAGTGCCCTCTTATGAGGAGCCTTCATGCTTACAAGGAAGTGCCATGAACACATGCTTTAAGGTACCAATTGTAACCGGTCTGAACTGGCTGAGGCCTGCTGGCCTTCAGGTTCTTAGAAGCCTCTAGGGCCTATACATTCCATATATCCTCTGCCGTGGCTCATGGCTTGTTACGTCATTTCTACTTGTCTTGCTTGCCCTGCTTCTGGCTGTGTCCTCTGTGACTCTGCCCTTCTTCCCATCATTTTCAGTTTTGCTCTCTTGCCTAACTTTTTAACTCTTGGCCAGTCAGTTTCTTTATTAAACCAGTCACAGTGACAACCTTCACTTTATAGAAAAGGATTATTCCACAGCAGTCACCACTTAATGAATGCCTGCTGTATCCTAGGGACTTAGAACTTTCTCAGACTGCTTTGTTACTGTCAGAACATGTGTTATTCTCAACTGGAAGGTTAAGGTACCAGAGCTGCAGTTTTCTGACTGTTTTCATCTTAGCACAACGTCTGCTGACACTTTCTCAGAGACCATCTGCTAAAGTGGGCTCTTCCTTTTCTTCTTTTCTAGACAATCTTCTCTTAACAGGGAGACAGGGTTAATCCTTCTGGCATCTTGCTCTAATCATTCTTTAAACACACCAGGGTAATGATTTTTAAAATACTCTGTTATAAATATGGCTTTTGTTTATTCATCTCTCACAGTCTAGGGTATAAGTTCTTGGCCATTGTAATGTGAACTCAGTTGTATTTTTGTGAATTTATTGTTTCATTTTGCTTTATTTGGTCATTTTTTTTTTGTCCTATTTGTCTTTTGCCTGTTTGTTTTGAGTTTTATACTAGTGGGTTTGTGTGTATGTGTGTCTTGCTTTTTTGCTTTTTGCTTTGAAAAGTGTGTGAGAAAGAAAGAACGTACAATTCAGTGTATAGTGAGGTAGAGAGAATCTAGGAGCTGCTAGGGTAGGGGAAATACATTGTGTAATTTCTTTTTTTTTTTTAAACAAATTAAATGTGTTTGCTGATCTTGGAGAGGACTGGAGTTCTGTTCTTAACACCCATGTAAGGCATCTTACCACCACCTGTAACTCCATCTCTATGGGATATGACACCTTTTTTTTTTGGCTTCTTTTGGCACTTGCATACATGTGCAGATAAACACACAGACACACATACACACACTCATAAATAATAAAATAAATTTAAAAATACTGTGGACATGGATTTTTTGAATCAATATGTTCTGTGTGACTATATTGGGAATGGACTCTTAGAGACCTTTTGTGCTTTTTTTAAAGACCTCGCCTCTTGACCTTAGGACTGTGGTTGTTTTTCCTTTCATTGTAATACATTGTAGCTTGTGTATGACTGTATTCAGAGTCCTGTGAGTCCTTGCAGAAAGTCTCTGAACTCTGGGGATAATCTTGAATCTCCTGACACAAATAATTCTTCTTGTTTTTAGTTGGGGGTAGAGATAATATGCATGAGAAATATCAAGAACTCATGTTCCATTCAGACAGTTAAAAGCAGTCCATTGGTAGTTTGTCTCAGTATCTACCCTTGGTCTTATCAAAAACTTTCTTGGAGGCGGTGGCATTTAAATTGAGTGACAGGATTAAGCCAGGCATTAAAGGATGAGAGGACATTTCCAGAGGGACAGTGTAGGGGCTCAAAGGGAAAACCCCATGGCCTGTTTAGAGGTGAGGTAGGAGGACAGGGGACTTTGGAGGGGGGCCAAGCCAGGGAGCAGGTGCTGGTTGATAGGCACCATAGCGAGGAGGAGTGCTTTCATTTTGTTTGTAACTTGTTTGAATTTCAAAACTATGAAAAGGTATTAACTTAGAGAAAGCACACATAAGATTTGTGGTTTTAAATATTACTCTAGCTATAGATTTGGAGAAGAATTTAACTGAGTTAGAGGTGGAATATATAACTTACACAAATGGGAGGGAATTGGGAAAATACTAGTATGGGAAGAAAACTTAAGAGTTTTTTTTTTTTTTTTAATTAGGAGTTTCTAGGTAGAAATATCAAGAAGGCAATTGACATAGATTTTTATTTTATCCATTAGACATTCAGCTCTTACCAGTTGCCAAATATTTTCATAGATTGAAGAATTCAGTGATGATTGCCAAACAGTTCCTTTGATAAGGAAGTTAGTCTTCACAGGAAGGCAGGCTGATCTGCAGACCGTGACACAGAGAACTAACCATTGCTTTATGATATTCAGAGAATACTCAGCCGAGGCATCAAAATGGTACTTTTTTCTGATTTATTTTTTCAGCATCAAATCTTAATTTCTTATTGTTTATTTTTTTTGAGATTTTATACTTGAGAACTGTATTTATAGCATTTCTAATCTTACTCCTCCCCGTTCCTTCTCCCATGTTCCCTTACCTCTGAAGTTCACAAACTTTTCTTAAATTATTGTACCATACATAAACACCCACACTCAAATAAATCTAGTTTGCCGAATCCATTTAGTGTTGTTAATATGTGTATTTTTTAATGGCTGACCACTTGGGATTGGATAAACTGTCAAGGGGCTTGTCCTTAGATAAAACTGACTTGTCCTTTTTGAGAAGCCATTAATTGCCTGTATCTCTTCATGTAGGCGTAGGGCCTTGGGAGATTTTCGCCCCCCCTCACATTGTGCTGACATGCCAACTGTTAATATTGTGCAGTTCTTATTTAAGCACCCATATTGTTGAACTTTCATGGGTGCTTAAATAAGAACGTCCCTTGGCATATGTAGAAGACTACCTGTGGTCCTTTGGCTGTACACTTTTTTCTGCCCTCTCTTACATGACATTCTCTCAGCCTTATATATGGGGGTTGTGATGTAGATGTGTCAGTTGGGATTGGACACCTCATGGTAGTTGTTTTCTGTAATGATTCTTTTTCCTGCAAAAAGAAGCTTCTTTGGTAAGAGTAAGAACTACTCTCACTGTAGGTATAAGGATAAGTATTTACAATGCAGTTGGGGTCACACTGGGTTAGGAAAGTGGCAATGATGAATTCTCTAGGCATGGGTAGCTAGCTAGATTTATGATGCCAGGCATGAGTTCCTTCCTATTTAGTGTGCCTTAAGTTCAATTAAACAGCTATTACTTGCTCCAAAGATAGTGTCACTATTGCACCCTTGGGGATATCTTGTTATGCTAGTCATTGCTGTGGTCCATAGGCTTTACAGATGGGCAGGACTGTTGATAACCTTTCTTCCTTGGTAGCTTGCATAGCACCTTCATGAGAGTTGCTTCTCAGGGAGGAGACTTTCTTGCCAGTTCTAATTCAGTTCCTCCAAGTCCTGTGGCTAAATGTCTGGAGTGTTCAGCAATAGGTTCTTACCTTCAAGTTCTGGGAGATAACCAGAGGCAACAGCAATAGCCTATATTATTTTGGGAGTATCTTCAGCAACTTGAAGGGAGTTTTCCCTTCCTGGAGTTAGGGTTTCTATTGGATTGTCTGCACCTCTTGTAGGGGGATGATGTAGCTTCATTCTAATTATATGTGCACGTGTACACATATACATATATATACATTTTTAACTAAACAAAACATTATGTTTCTCTGTGGCTTTTTCAAATATTCTTAGTGTTATCTATTCCTTTCCATTTCTTCCCCCTTTGCATTGGTAACCTTTGCCCCCTCTTAGTTAAATCCTTCCTTCTCAAATCTTAACTTTCATTCACAAAACTATTGTTCTTTAATGCTTTCACAGTTGTAGTATTTACTGAACTCTTTTAGTATTAAAGTCTTCATTTTCATAGGTATTTTATATTTAAGAATACTCCACTCTGTTTTTGCCATTTAGCATTGTGTTTGCACATCCAACGATCTCTGTATAAGCATGTAGAGCCCTTTTTCTCAAGAGAAGCTTTACACTCTTCTTCCTCCTATCTCATTGAAACAATTATTTTTTCATTAACAATTTTTTATGAATTCTTTTAGAGTTTCATGGAAAATATTTTCACATTCACCTTCTCTTCTCCCCTCCTTTTCCCAGATTTATCCTTACCTTCCTAACCTCCAATATCATGTGCTTGTCTTTCTCTTTAAGTTTCAGTAAGCTATAGGGTCCCATTCCATGATTCCCCTATAATTCTGGTTATGGAGACATCTATTGGAGTATGGTAAACCTACCAGGGAAACACTATTGAAGAAAACTAATCTTACATCCTTCGGAAGCCGTCAACTATCCATAGCTCCTCAGTTAGAAAAAGGCTGGTGGGCTCCTTCTTATCTCTGTTATCTAATGTTGACCAGCTTGACCTTGTGTGGGCGACCACAGCTGCTTCGAGTTACTGGGCACAGTAGTCCTGTCACGTCCAGAGGACTCTGTCTTATCTTGGTACTCTTCAACCTTGGGTATTAGAGACTTTCTGTTCTCTTTTTTTATGGTGGTCTCTGAGAATTGGGAGGAGTTGTGATATAGATGTCTCATTCATGGCTTAACATTCCACTTACCCTATTTTCTGCACTTTAATAAGTTGTGAATTTCTGTGTTAACCACTGTCCACTGTACAATGAAACCTATGATAAGGTCTGAGACCTATACTAATCTATAGGTAGAAAGCTGTGAACTTAGAGGTCATTATGATACTATGTCCTTTTGGCAGAATAATAATATGTTTACCCCTGGGACTTGTGAGTTTCCTAACTGTGGTTTCTTGACCACATTTATAGTGTCAAGAATATGTTTTCTTCTTTGGAGTGGATCTTAAATCCAAGCACAAATTTAAGTTGGTTACCCTGAGAACATTTGTACCATTATTGCACTAATGGGTATATCTTGACACACCAGTCATTATGGCAGTTCACAAGCTTCACATTTGAGTAAGACTACAGCCTACGTAACATCTTCTATCACGGAAATATTTATACATCTCCCTTTTTTTCTTTTTAAACTACTTTTCCATATATATATATATATACACACATATGTATATATATATGTATACACAGATAGACCTGGGTAGTTACTTTGTCTTTATCATTTTAATTGTCTAATTTGCACAGTAATTCATTATTATTTCTATTCAACAATGTTTGTTCTTTGGGACAGAATTGTATAAAAATCTGAATGTAGATTCTAACCTGATCTCATCGTTACTCTTTTGATGGCCTGATTTTATATGACTACTTGTAATATAGGCACTTTCCTTTCTTACTGCTTTGTGGGCATTTTATCTTGCAGAGTTCCATGCCTGATTCAAGAGCATGATCTCTGTTTTGGAAAACTCCAGCCTCTTAGCCTGTAGATGCTGGTGGTTAAATTTGAGCAGCTGCTCTCTTCTCTGACATTGAGTTGATTCTGATTATCTCTAACTTCTTTTTTTTTCTAATTAGCTTGCCACATTAAAGAAGTCTTAGTTTGAATGACATGTCTGAAAATAATCTTTTCTTCTAGCTATTTATATATGTTCTTTGTATTAACGTTCTAAGAGTGTTCTTCCTTTACCCTTCAGTTTATTGTGATAAGTAGGCATAAGTAATACATTCAAATGGATGTTTTTGAATTTTAAAAACAATTCTTAAAATTTATATACCACATTCATGATTAAGAAGCAGTTTGTTTAATATTGTTAATTGCCCTTCTGGCAATGTATATTGGCTGCTTTAGTTCTCTTGAGTATCATTGGCAATTTTCATTGGTTAATAATGCATTTTTTGCTAATAACTTTTGCTTAGCAACTATAGAGATTATTAGAAACTTATAACTAGATGCAGAATGAAAATGGTGATAATTTACTTGAGAAAGAAAATTCAGACTGTTATTTCCTCTTCTTTGAGCATATTATTTCTAATAACTCACCTTGCTTTTGATGGTGAGGAATGTTATAATAGCTTGTAAATTAAAGAAAATCTTTTCATGTTAATCTTAATGATTTTTTTTCAAGTGCATCAGCTTTCATGTAGATCAACTATAATCTGAGTCTGTTATGCACGACATTAGAGCTTATATTGTATGTATAGTTATGTACATTCAGCCTTAGTTTTGGGCTGCCCTAATGATACTGTTTATGTTAATATAAGCAAAATGGATAACTTTGCTACTGGATCAGAGAGGGGGCTTGTTTGGTAAAGGTACTTGCTGCACAACCTTAGTCACCGAGGAGTTTAGTCCCTGGATCCCATGGTAGAAGGAAGGAACCTACTTCTGAAAGTTGTCCTCTGCCTGATCCCAACATGCCCAGTGGCATATACCCCACCAAACTAATAATATATGAAATATTACTTTGATATCTGTAAATGGAGGTAGAGTTTTTCTGTCCTAACTGCCCAGTCCCAAATAAACACACAACACTAATATTAATTACAAAATGCTTGGCTGGTAGCTCAGTCTTATTGATAACCAACATACATGTAAATTAACCTATTTCTATTAGTCTATATATTGCCACATGGGTGCAGCTTTACTGGTCCTGTGGCATCTTACTCTTGGGTGACTTGCTCAAGTTTCGTTTGACTTTGCTCTCCTTCATGCTAGTCCTCAGTTTGATTATCCTGCTTAAGTATTTTCTGCCTTGATATAGGCTTTAAAGTTTGTTTATTAAACCAGTCACAGCAACAAATCTTCACATTGTGCAGACGGATTATCCCACAGCAGATAATCTAGATTGACAGGTATCATAGTTAAATTTTCAAATTTGTGTACCTATACATGATTTATAAGCTTTTTTGCTATGTCTAATTATTTAGTTTGTAAAATTTATAGTTTTTAAATAGTTTTTTTTAGCAAGAATTTATTTACTCAAGTAAAATTTAAAAAAATTTCTGAAAAACTCAGAGTTGGCACATTTTTTTTCTATTTCTTTTTATGTTCTAAGTTAAGTTATAAATTTATGTTATTTGGTTAATAAAAGACCTGCAGTCCAAGCTCTTGGGAGGATCAAGCAGGGTGGTTATTAATTCAGAGATTAGTCTGGGTTATGTATGAGAGATCCCAGCTTAAGACAAAGCAAAGAAAAAGGTGACATTTAATACTCCTTTTATTCTAATGTAATTTAATTAATAAGATCTATATATGTGTTATATACATATACATGCAACTATATATATATATATTCCTTTTATAGTATCTAGTTCTGAAATTTTGCTTTTATGAGTAGATAAAAACCTTGCCTATAGGATACTTCCTTGTTTTCTTTGTTTCTCCAAAGCAGACTGTGTCCAAAGTTAGGAGAATATGCTTAATTAGATCAATTGAAGTATCATACATATTTATTTTGTTTGATCTGAAAATTTTAATTTGATCTCTTGTTCTTTCTCTTGGTGCTGCACAATTGGTTTCCACACTTACATGTTTTATGTTATAATAATAGGAGTTAAAAGAAACTTGGAATGCTTTTCTAGTTACTTTGAAGTGTGGGCATAAAACTAGAAGTTCATTTGCAACAGTAATGCAGATGGGTAGCTAACATTTAAGTCCTGTGTGTACTAGGCTGTGGTTAGTACTTTGTAGACATTTTCACTTCATTATTTTCTGTTTTGAGATTAAAGTGTAGTTTTTATCTCAGACATGCTTAAATTTGAGAAAGTAGTTTTCTGATTGCACGGGTCTGATGCTGCCTGGATTACACTGTTTTACTCTGCTTTTTAAAGTAGAGAGACACACTAAAAAGAAATTGAAGAGTTTGTTTATGGAAAGGTGTGAAGTAAAGCAAAGAAAAGCAAAGCATAGTCTCCCAGATAGCTTCTCTAACTCTGCAGAGAAGTTTTTGGCTGTTTTCAAATTTACTTAACTCTATCTAAAATTTTTCAGGCACACGTATAGTCAAAAGATGAAAGCTCTTCTGAAGATTTACAGTCCTCAAACTTGGATGCTTGCATGTTTTTAGGGAAATTGTTTGGTTCCTCACCTTTCTCTTCTGAGGGTTTCCCTTCCTGTAGTTTGATACTTATGACCTGATTGATGTTCTCAGATCTGTATGCAGGTCCCTGCCTGTGTACTCAAGGTCACTGATGTAAAAAGTACATACTTTGTTAAAATTAATCTTAGCAGTAGAACCAGAATACTTTATTGATAAACAGCGAGATTCTAAAAGTCGTTTCTGGATTAAATATATCTTGATTATATTTATCTTCATCCTTATTTTTTCATTCTAACTCCTTCCGATCCACACTACCTTTCTACCCCCACAACTTTTTGTTGTCTGTTTTTCTTTTTAAAATTAAGCCAGCAAGTTCAAGTTGTGCCTCCTGGGATTGGGACAGTCCACTGGAACATGGTGAACCTACTGGGGGCTGCACCTCTAAAGAAAACTGACTCTCTTTAAGGTTACTGATTTGTTTTTTTTTTTTAAGGTACATGTTTTTCTCTGGTCGTATTGATTTTTCCTTCCAGCTTTTTCTCATGTAGGAAAGCTTAAACATTTATATAGTCTTATTATTTATAACATTTATTTCCTCTTATCCATGGTGGAATAAACCTAAAAGGGGGAACAGTTAGCATAATATGGAGAGAGTTACCCCTAACCTGTGTTTCAAGAGAAAGCTAAAACTCTTTAGGCCATAGATGTCACAGGAACCCTATTTTTTGGTGGGGGAGGAAAGGAGGTTGATAAAGTCTTTCTCTGTGTAATAGTGTTAACTCTCCTAGATCTAGCTCTGTAGACCAGGCTGGCCTCGGACTCAGAGAGATCCCCTTGCTTCTGCCTCCTAAGTGCTGGAATTAAAGGTGTCACCACTACTACCTGGCTGAACCTCATTTTTTTGTATTTGCATTTTCTCTGTCATGTTTTTCCACTTACTGGCATCTAGGCTGTGTGTTTTGCCGGCTTTTGGTCTTGTATTTTTTTCATTCTTATTTTTTTCCTCTGAGTTTGTCATTAATCTGGGAATTTTACCTCATACAATAGGAAGTTTATTTCCTTTTGTTTCACGTCTTTATTTCTGGCAGGTCAGTTAGTAAACATTTATACACTCATGGTTGTAGATTTGTACAACAAAGAAAATATGTCAGATGCATGTTGGGGGTTACTAAAATAGTTTCATTGTGTTTGTACAACGAGGGGAATTATACTTTTTGGACTCTGTCATTTTGAGATAAAAAATGTGGTCCAGATATCAGTGTCTCCTGGGCATTCTGCTTTAAGTGGCTTTTTTTTTCAGTTTTGGCTCTGGTCGGCAGCATTTAATAGAAATGGGCACTTGATGTACATATTGGTATCTTCTAAATGCCAAGTTCAGCCTCTTCTATAAAATGTTTTATAGATAACTGTAAGAAAAATAAATATTTAACTCTGGATTCCAGCTAAGGTTGTTGAACTTATCTTTCTGTCAGTCATTTGTAGAATAACCTTGAGCAAATTATTTAACCCTTCTGTGCAACAATCTTGTCTTTCATAAAGTGAACAAATTCTTTAAGCGATACATATGATTAAATAAGGTAATGTCTATAAAACAGTGTTTATAAAATATATAGTAGTGCCTGGAGTAAGTTTGCTTTCTAAAAGGAAGATATTCAGTAGAAGCCTGTTCCATATTGTGATGGTTAATCCTGGTTGTCATTTTGAGAAAAATGGGAAAAAGGAAACTCAGTTGACTAAGTATCTATATTAGATTTGCCTGTAGGCACTTCTTGGGGAGGGGGACTTCTTTTTTATTGTCAATTGATGTTGGACTAAAGCTCATAGGAGCTCACAGACTCTAGACCAACAGTTAGGAAGAGAGCCTTCATGAAATTGAAGTAGGCCCTCTGCATGTGCGTGGCAGGTATGTAGCTTGGTCTATTTGTGGGACCCCTAGCAGTGGGAACAGGATCTGTCCTGGCATACAAACTGGCTTTTTGAAATCTATTTCCTGTGGTGGGATGCCTCACTCAGCCTTGATACAGGGGGGAAGAGTTTGGCCCTGCTTCAACTTGATATGCCGTCCCTTGTTGACTCCCATGGAAGGCCTCACTCTATCTGAGGAATGCATAAAGGGAGTAGAAAGGAGGAGGGGAGGAGAGGAGGGAGGAGAAACTGTGGTTGGTATGTAAAATAAAATTTAAAAAGTAATAATAAAACCGCTTGAGATGCCTAGATAGCAAACAAAACTAAATAGATCCAAATGACAAGAGGGGACAGTCTCCAACAGTACTTCTCTTCTCTCTTCTCCAAATGGGCAAACAGAGATGGAGAAGGCTTCTAAATGCCCACAGTTTCTGCAGAGAGAAAGAAGGCAGCCACTAAGCCAGATTCCTGAGTATCACAAAATGCTCAAGAGGCTCTCTGGTTACAGTTTACCAGAAGACTGACATGGCTTGGCCACCTGATGCATAAAAAGAAGTGAGAAAACAATGCATAGGTCGTAATGGTGCTCTTGCTCCTGCTATCTGTGTCTCTGATAAACAGAAACAGCCAACACTGTGCCCCATAACTGTGTCAAGTATAAATTAAAACAAAATAAACATTGTAAGAAGCTAAAAATTTTATAACAGGCAAAATTTTCCACTTGGTAAAAATAAGTGACTGTTGAGTGTTCACCTCTAAATGAAAGCTCTCACACATACTGGAACCTTGACTCAAAAATGTGGATCAAGAAAGGAAGGAAGAATGGAAGAGCTGCAAAAGGTGAAATATTGCTGAGAAAAGCTGTTTTCTGGACGTAATGAGCATTTTTTACCCATCCTTTGATTGAGAAACATCAAGATTCTTTTCAGGTTCTGGCTATTAGAAATAATGCTTCTATGAACATAGTTGAGCAAATGTCCTTGTGGTATGCTTGAGTATCCTTTGAGAGTATATGTCTCAAAGTGGTATCACTAGGTCTTGAGGTAAAATGATTCTCAATTTTCTGAGAAATTGCCATTCTGATTTCCACAGTGACTGTATAAGTTTACACTCCACCAATAGTGGAGCAGTGTTCCCTTTATTCTACTTTCTCTCCAGTATAAGCCACCATCAGTGTTTTTGCTCTTAGCCATTCTGACAGATATAAGATGGCATCTCAGAGTTGTTTTGATTTGTATTTCCCTAATGAGTAAGGATGATGAACACTTCCTTAAGCATCTTTTGGCTATTTGAGACTCTTCTGTTAAGAATTCTTCAGTGACTTAAGGTATGACCTGATAATTGTTTTGCTCTGTATCCCATTTTTTAAATTAGATTACTTGCTATTTTGATGTCTAGTTTTAGTTCTGAACCCCATTTTTTAATTAGGTTGTTTAGGGTTTTGGGCTCTAGTTTCTTGAGTTCTTTATATATTTTAGAGATCAGTCCTCTGTCAGTTGTAGGGTTCGTGAAGATCTTTTCCCATTCTGTAGGGTATCATTTTGTCTTATTGACTGTGTCCTTGGGTTTATAGAAGCTTCTCAGTTTCAGGAGGTCCCACTTACTAATTGTTGTTCTTAGTGTCAGTGCTACTGGTGTTATATTTAGTAAGTGGTCACTTTTGCCAATGCATTGGAGGGTATTTCCCAAATTCTTTTCTATCAAGTTCAGTGTAGTTGGGTTTATATTGAGGTCTTTGAATCACTTGGATTTGAGCTTTGTACAGGGTGATAGGTTTGGATCTATTGCATTCTTCTACATACTACCATCCAGTTATGCCAACACCATTTGTTAAAGATACTATTAATTTTTTCCACTGAATATTTTTTGCCTCTTTGTCAAAAATCAGGTATTCATAGATGTGTGAGTAAATATTGGAGTCTTTGATTCAATTTCATTGGTCTACAAGTCTGTTTGTATGCCAGTACCAGGCTATTTTTTATTACTATAGCTCTATAATATAGCTTGAAGTCAGGGCTGTCTCCTGAGGTTCTTATATTGAACTGAATTGTTTTGACAAACCTGGATTTTCTGTTTTTCCATATGAAGTTGATTATTGTTCTTTTAAGGTCTGTAAAAAAATTGTGTTTAGATTTTGATGGATATTGCTTTGAATCTGTAGATTGTTTTTGTTAAAATTGCCATTTTTACTATATTGATCATACTTATCCAGGAGCATGGGAGGTCTTTTCATTTTCTGATATCTTCCTTAATTTTTTTCTTCAGTGACTTAAGGTATGACCTGATAATTCTCTGGATTTCCTTGGTGTCTGTTGTTATGTCCTCCTTTTAATTTCTGACTTTATTTGGATTCTCTCTCTCTCTCCCTCCCTTTCTTTCTCTGCTTTTTGGTTAGTTTGGATAAGGGTTTATCTATCTTTTTGACCATGGTGATCTGATATGGTACAAGACTCCTTTATTCAGCAATGTGGAGAGCCTTACATATCTTCCCCCCAGCACCCAGATTGTGTCACCATCTGGTGATACTGCATTTTTCTCCCTCATTGGCTGGTCACAGTCAGGATCTCTGACAGCAGCTGTTGTTAGGCCCTCAGGCAGACTCCTCATTGGTTTATAAGAAGTATGTTATGTGCATGTGTTGGCAACTGTTTTGAACCAATTTAACACTATCGGTCTATCTTTTTACATATCCACCCTTTTAATTTTATTATATGGACATTCAGTGAGAGTCATGAGTTCTTTGCTCTGGCTTTGTTGAACATGCCTTGGGGTGTGGGGATTTGTGTGTCTGCAACTGGGCTGTGCTTGTCTTAGTTTGGTTTTCCAAACAAGTTCTCACTCATAGAATACTAGTCTCCCCTCCCTGCAGCACCTCAGGTAGGGAGCATTGTATGTTAGCCTTTGAATTTCAGAAAGCCAAGCATGCATAACCTCCTGTGGAGTGCTATGTGTAGGATATCTAAGAGTCATTAACACCTGTAGAATTGCCTCCGTGGCCACCTGTTGTGCTGTAGGAGACACTTTAAAAGGAGAAAGATTAAAATCACCAGCCTGCCAATCGAAACATAAATGCAAATCCAGGAGGAGTCAAACAGCCTTTTTTATATTATGACAAACCTTTTTTTGTTTTTTAAATGGAGTCAAGTATTGTAGGACTTCTATTTAGTATTATAATAAAATCGAAAGCCAGATATTAGGGAAAAGCTGAAATATCAGAGAGATAAGGAACGAACTACAACCAATTATCACTCAGCCAACTCCTCAGGCAGAACTGGGTAGTTCTTATCTTCAGGAGTCCTCAAACTGACTGGGCATGCAGGCAAAAGGGAAGAACATCTGCCTTTTCCTGCCATATTTTTCTTTCCCCCACCCAGCTATTTCAACCTTTGCATCAACTTTCCTAGTGCTAGAGTTAAAGGTGGATGCCATCACCAACAGGCTCTGTTCTGTCTTTAAATCACAGAGCTGGGATTAAAGGTATGAGTTACCACTCCCTCACCTTTATGGCTTGGCTCTGTGAGTAGCTCCATTCTTTGATATTCCAGACTATTTTTATTAGCTATACAATATATCACCACACAAAGACTATAACCTCTGCCCTTGTCTGATTTAATTGGAAAATTTTGTGTGTTAGCTGTAATGAATAATATAGAAATTAAGCTGACTATGAGCCCACAATAAGTTTAGCTAGCTAAAGGAGAGATAAACTGACATTTCTCACCTCAAAAGACATCATACAAAATGAGTAACAGTAAGGTTCCACAAGTGTTTAGCTTTTATAAAGGCAATGAGAGCAAGAATGGGGAGTGTATACATTGCTCATCTTGGGTTATTTTCTTCTTGGTGGAAACAGGCTGCTCCATGGCTGGGCGTACATCTCTTACTGGGACCTATATTGGCATAGTGGCATTCTGAGGAAAAAACACAAGCATACCCTCTCCCACAGGTCAGCAGGGGCTGGTGGCTGCCATTGAAAGGAAATAGGGTCTTTCCATCTTAGTAGAGATAGAGGTGTGTTCTGGTCCTTATGACCATGTTTGGTCTTGAGGGCACTGTATTTGCCTTCAGGAGACTGGCACAAATGAGAAGTGGTGCTGGAAGAGCTATTGCTACGTAACTGGTGAGCAGAGTGAATACTTTGCATCTGACTCATATGTGATATGTATAATTGAAATGCAAATGTACACACTAATTTCATCTTTATGTTTAATACTCTGAGGACAATGGAGATTTGATTATAAAAGTCTAATGAATTTTATACTTGTCCTGCTTCAGGAAAATTATTATGAAACTACTGAACTTCACTAGAATCCTATGGCTACAACCAGGTTATTACATCTATTAAATTGAGGCAAAAAACAAAAGTTTAAATTAGCTCCTTAGAGTTGTTTCAGGCAGAAATTCTTTCTCGAGAGTTTGAAAGACATAAAGGATGCAAACCAGTAAAAGCAATATGAGCTAAACAGTAGCAAAAACTGTTGAATTTTAAGTAAAAAATATATAAAAATACTAGCCTGAAATAGCCTGTTAATAAGCAAATTCTACCATCATGGAGTATCTTTTTTTCTTTGTCTATGGTGATTGAAAGTTTTGCTAGGAATAGAGTAGTCTCTCAATGTCTGTAAAATGTTTGACTAGGACCTGTGGCTTTCAGAGTATATATGGGGCGGTCGAATGTTATTCTGATGGGTCTGCCTATATGTTACTTGGCCCCTTTTCTTTGCAGTTCTTAATATTTCTTAATATTCTTTATCTGCATCTTTAGTATTTTGATTATTATGTGGCAAGAGGACTTTTTTTCTGTTTGATGATCTGTAAGTTTCTTGTGTCTTAGGCATGTCTTTCTTTAGGTTGGGAATGTGTTTTCTTCTATGATGTTGAATACTTTTTTTTGTGCCCTCCAGTTGGAATTCTTCTTCTTCTTCTTCTTCTTCTTCTTCTTCTTCTTCTTCTTCTTCTTCTTCTTTTTTTCTGCCTACTGGTTTAATAAAAATGCTGATTGGTTGAAGGCAGAAAGGACTTGGGAGCAGAACTACCAGACTAAGGAAACTCTAGGAATAGAAAGAACAGAGCAGAGATCCCAGAGATACAGGTGAAAGAAGTTGAAATGCTGCTGAGAAAAGGTACTGACTGCATGGCTGAGCAAGATAAGAATCATGGGCTAAGCTAAGATGAAGGAGTTAGCAAGTTATATACATAGGTCAATGAGTGTAAAATTAATATAAGCCTTTGTGTGGTTATTTGGTGCTAAACAGCAGTAGGGCTGTGAGCGGTTCTGAATCTCAGGGCTAGGCCAGAAAGCCCAGGCAAGAAACCTAATACTACATGTAATCAATTAATTAAAATAAAAATAGTTTCTCATTAAAATAACTATAACTTTTAAAATGTAAAAAATTCATGAAATGAAAAGTGATTTCTGATACTGATAAAGAAGTAGTAGGGGAAGAAAATGAGACTTGTATTTTTCTTTTTTTTTTGATAATGCAAATAAGATTGCTACACATATATTTACTTTGTGTTCAGCTTTCCCTCTGAATTTTTTTTTCCCATCCCTGTATATTCTTATTCAAGGTCCCTTCCCCCTCCCACCACATCAGGTCATTTTTCTTCTCTGCAACTCCCCATCCCCTCCCTTGGCAGGGAGCAGACAGTCCTATGGTCCCACTGACCCAATAATGCTTGGATCAGTCTCCACTCCTGGCCAAATCCAGTTTTGTCCATCCTCCCTCAAGACTGAGTCAGGTGTTCCTCTAAGGGGAGTGGGGTCCGAAGGGGCAGTCCAGGGTGTTTCTGATCCCAAGCTGTTCAGTGGTTGTGGTTTCTCGCTTGGGCATGCTTTGCTTTTTTCTTGTTTGTTTGTTTAGAGACCACTAATGAGTGAGTACATCCCCTGCTTATCTTTCTGAGATTGAGATCCATTTGCCTGCGAATTTTAGGATATCATTTTTTCTTACTGCTGAGTAGTATTCCATTGTGTAGCTGTACCACAGTTTGTTAATCCATTCTTCAGTTGAGGGACATCTAGGTTGTTTTCAGGTTGTTGCTATTACAAATAATGCTGCTGTGAACATAGTTGAGCTAATACCTTTGGAGTGTGAATGTGCCTCTTTAGGGTATACACCGAGAAGTAGTATTGCTGGGTCCTTGGGGAGATTGATTCTCAATTTTCTGAGAAACCGCCATATTGCATTCCAAAGTGGCTGAACAAGCTTACACTCCCACCAACAATGGAGGAGTGTTCCCCTTGTTCCACATCCTCTCCAACATAGGCTGTCATCTGTGCCTTTTATCTTAGCCAATCTAACAGGTGTTAGGTGGTATCTCAAAGT